>APFE030587569.1:122304-150935 GCA_000404065.3 Pinus taeda | reverse complement strand
TAGTCTAAATATTATTATGAGCTAATAATATTTGACTGTTCTATATTTAGACTGAGCAGTCACTCCGCTGTGGTGTCACTCCACTGTGGTCTAAAAATAGAATGTCCATTTATTTTTTCCAACTTGATCAATCATCCATAAACAACAACCTGCAATCCATAGACATGATCCATATGTCTAAAAATAGACTTGCGCCAAAAATAGCCTGCGGGCCCACTTAGTGAAGGCGAGTCTTTTCACTAAGCTCCATCATCTTGTTGCAATCTCAACATGAAGAATACAAGAAATTGAGTCTAGTGGGTCGAGACAAGTCTCAGAAAGAACTAGGTCCCGTCAGCGATGGACTGACTGAATAATTCAACAAAATAATGCAGTAAGTAAATAATAAATTTGTAACCGTCCTAGGTTAAAAATTTATGTAATAAAGTTAATAAGGCCAAAATAATACGAAGGTCATGGGACACGTATTTGAAGCTAAATGTTGGAAAAAACATCTTAGTGGGTGTCATTTTGGCTTATTATGGCTAAAGAAATTGGCAAAGAAGCATTAATTAACATTTTATTTATGGAAGTAAAAAAATATCGGAGAAAATGGAGAAAAAGTCACATTATGGCTAAAGAAATTGGCAAAGAGACATTAATTAACATTTTATTTATGGAAGTAAAAGAAATTAGGAGAAAATGGAGAAAAAGTCACAGATCTGTATGAGGAGGAAATTAAAGGAAAATAGAGGAAAATGAAGAAAACTAGAGGCCTCAACGATGAAAAGGCTTTTGAGGATTAGTTCATGACTTTTGTTGGTTGAGGTTTTTGGTCAGTGTTACCTTTTTCCAGTTTAGTTTTGTAGATCTCTCTTTATTCTCTTTCTCTTTCATGCTCTTGCACACTTAAATATTATGGGATCACTCTAGCATGGGAGGAAAGAAGGAAAAGGAAGGAAAAGAAGGAAAATGGAAGCAAAGATCAAGCAAAGAAGGCTTGGATCAAGTAGCTATAGTGGAATTACTTATATGTATCAAGTTCCATGTACGATTTCCTTGCTATTTTTTTCATGCATGGTACATGCATGTGTGTATTTGGTTCTCTTGTCTTCATTGGCATGGGTTTTACCAAGCGTGATAGTGGTTTTTGGCCTTGCCTTGCCTTGTCTGGATAGGGATGGTGTGCTGAGGTTTTTTACTTGGTTGAGATGGATTGTTAGATAGTTTCTAAATTGAATGGGGTGGTCTCAGGAAATATTACAAGGCCTAGGAATCCCTTGACTGGTAATGGCGGGATACACAGTAAATCCTGGTTGTGAATACCCTTGTTGGCAGGGAAAATTTTAAGAACCACCATAAATTTATATGTATAATAAATTGGCGAATCCTTATGAGACATAGGAAAAATGGGAGGCGATTTTATCACTAATATAATATGTATATAAATATATATATATATATATATATATATATTATATATTGGCAAATCTTCTCACTTAGAATATTATCTTGTAAAGTCCATGGCAAATCTTTCACTGAATTATAAAATCTTGTAAGAACTTGGAAAATCTTTCACTGAATAATAAAACATTGTGAAGTATTGGCCAATGTTTTCTTAAAGTATGAAACCATGTATGATAATAATAAAACATATTCATTAAATTGTAACATACTAACATACATGTTTGGAAAAAAGAAACATAATTTTCACTTCCTACCCAAGTTTTAGTGGTCATGTTTGTCATGGTAGGAGAGATTAATGTTTTCTCTACCACTTTTGTCAAGCTACCACTTTTTCCAAGCTATCAAATTTCTTTCTTATTCCGTAGACTCCAATTGTGAGATTAAGAAAAAACACATCAAGTTTTTTTACCCCAACACGCCAACAAGTAGCAAGCCCCAACTATATAATATAATGAAGTAGTAGGTTTCCCAAAGGCATGAAGGAGATCTAATGGAAAGAGGTGATCACTGTCAAAAGCATTCCAATCAATATATAAATATATAAATGTAGATTTATTATTATTTTAATTGGAAATATTCAATTAAATAATAAAATTTAATTACGTCTTTCCCAATCTAAATTTTTTATTAGCATAATTCACTACTTTCAGACCATTTTTAACAACGTTGTAACATGTAAATTAATTTCATTTTTGGTGCACAATCTCCGCCTTTTAGGAAAATATGGTGCAGTGACCCAACCCCTATAGATCATTACGCCAAACTAAGAATAACAGAGAAGATGAAAGGTTGTACAAATCAACATATTTTTCAAACAACTAATCCAAGATTAGTTCGTTAAATTTTTCATGAAGATATCATATTGAGAATGTTTGAAAAATGGTGGGAAATCTCAGTAGCAACTATCTCTTCTCTACAAGGGTGACGCAGAAAGAGTTAAGATTTCATTGTTTTGATTTTTTTTTGTTAAATCAAAAAAACCAATATTAATAGAAATATCCATATTTTTTACTAAATTTTGTGAAGTGACTAAGTGTAGTTTTAACTATTCACCTTAAGATTTTTTTTTACAATATAATTTCCTGAGTCTATTTAATACCTTCATTATCATAAAAACCAACCTATATCCATCTTAACTCCACATCTACCACTCTTAAAGGGATGAAATCTATTTATCCCTCCCAACACCAACCTATATCCATATTAACACCACATCTACCACTCTTAAAAGGATGAAATCTATTTATCCCTCCCAACACTTGGTAGACCTGGAAATAATATGGATCCAAGCTCATAGAATATTTTCCCTTTAAATAGTCTATGCTCACATGAATACATGGTATTATCATGGGTCAATACCATGGGTTATCATAAACCTGGAGCTAAAAAACTACTATTAGTAATTTATAAAATTTAGTAATTGATTTTTATTTCGTTTAATTTTAACCAAGTTAAAATGTTTAAGTGACATTAAATTACAAGATCCACTTTTACTCTTGATCTACACGGAGAGGGATCAAATATTTTTTCAGTCTATGTTATTTTGCATATCACGATATTTGATCCAAAGTAAAGATGGATCTATGCTAGTTTAATTCCCCCCTTTAAATAGGATGCATTCCATGTGAATACCATGGGTCAATACCATGTGCAATATTTATGGTTAATAATGTTTTTTTGCATGGTATTAATAATAATTTGGCCCATGGTATTTGGCCCATAGGCTTCACCTAAATATAACACATTTTTTGAGTGTTCATAAACATAAGGTGGATTATGAGTAAATATAAAAAATGTTTTATTTATTTACCATACCTCTCGTTTATTTATATTTTTATTAATTTACCATACCTTTTTTATAAATATGGTATTTGGCCCATAGGATTCAATTAAATAAAACCTCTTTTTTGAGCTTTCTTAAATAAAAAGAAAGTTATGGACTAAATATAGAAAGAGATTTTATTTATTTACCATACCTCCACTTTATTTATATTTTTATTTATTTACACACTTGGGTGTTCATAAATATAAGGTGACATATGAAGTAAATATAAAAAAAAAATGTTTTATTTATCTACCATATCTCTCATTTATTTATATTTTTATTAATTTACCATACCTCTTTTATAGATATGGTATTTGGCCCATTGGATTCACTTAAATGAAACCTCATTTTTCTTAGCCTTCTTAAATAGCGAGAGGGTTATGAACTAAAGATAAAAAGAGGTTTTATTTATTTACCATACCTCTAGTTTATTTGTATTGTACCATACCTTTGAAGTAAGTATAAAAAGAGCTTGTATTTATTTACCATGCCTCCACGATATTTATATTTTTATTTATAACTATCATAAATACATTTTCTTGAAAATGAAGGTGAATGGAAGATTGTAACTCCTAATTTCAAAGGCCAAATTTACTTTTTTTACCCTCTCCCTTAGAATATGGTGGGCTAACCTCCATACCTAATTTTTTTATAAAATAAATTTGAGGTGATTTGTAACAATGTGCTATGATACAAATATTCACCCAATAAAAATACAAAACCCCTTAATTTAGCCCAACAGAAAAAATTCGCCCCTAAAATTTTCCATGCTTGTTGGGGCTAATAATCCCTTGACTAGTAATGGCGGGATAAATGATAAATCCAATAGGTGAATACCCTTGTTGGGCATAGGAATCCCTTTACTGATAATGGTGGGATACACGATAAAGCCTAGAGGGTAGGGACAGACAAATTCTTCACGGTTTAGGTGGAGAGATCTGAAGGCATCATGCTTGTTTAGGGCCTAGTGATCCCTTGACTGGTACATGGTGGGAGTACGGTAAATCCTATAGTGTATGTTTCGTTTTTGTGCTTAGGAATCTCTTGGAGGGATACATGGTAAAGCTTGAGGAAGTCTTGATTGGTTTTGTTGTGAGTCCCACATTCATACTTGGAATATGGCATAGGAGTGATTAGCTGAAAGAAATATTTGATTTAGCCCAATCTATGGTCAGGTGGTACATGGAAGTCCCTAACCTAGATGCATTTTTCATATGTTAATAAGAACTCGTTTCTTCCTATTGGGGGTCTAGCTCAGCAAAAAGAAAGCTAACTTAGGGCTTGGGTAACTAGAGTGGTTGGTTAGTCACTAGGGGTCATGTAGCTCCTGAGAAAGATAAATTTGGTTTTTGGCGTGTCGATTCCACTTAATTAACTGTAAATGGGGAGTTGAGTCATAAAATAGTAGCTATTCATTACATATTTACCCCTTGTGGATTGGTTAGCTTAGGTAAATGTGTGAGGGTGGTTACAAAGTGGTATCAAAGCATGGTTCAACTCTTGGACTAGATGGACGAAATGTGGTTGTCATGCACACATGTAGGTTCTATATGTGCTTTTTATGTATGCATAGTGGTGGTCAATGTTACAGTTGTGTTGTCATGTATAATTTGATGATTTTGTTGTTGGCATTTGTTTGTCATGAATGCATGTTGGTTGTATATGCATTTGTTATGCATGTCAGCATCTATATGTTTTTATGCATGTAAGTGTCTATATGTTGTTATGCATGCATTGTCATGGTTATGTTTAAGCATGCATGGTAGGTTAGGCAAGCATCGTGGTGGTCATTATGTAGTTTTTGTGATCATGATGTTAATGTATTGGATGAGATAAAGCAGGAGAAGCAGATTACTAGAGCGAGGTTGCAACACTAGACCTCAGGGTAAGAGCAGATCATCATATTGGTTTGTATGTTGGGCATGTAGGTATTTTGGTTAATGGCTGTTATAAGAATTATGGTCATGTGAATTATTGTCATTCTATTGTTGTTGTGGTTACATGCATGATAGATGCTAGTTGATCAGTGTGGTCATATGCACATGCATCAGATAATCCAGAATAATAATAACTTCTTGTTATGTGCATTATGGTTATATACATTATGATTACATTTATTACAACTAAGATCTTGATGTTATATGTATTATGTTAATATCGATTTTCCTATACAAATGGTTAAGCTTATGGTATTCAGGTATGAGTCGATATACTTACGATATTGTGTCATACTAATCTAGACTGACTTGTGCATATGTGATAGACTCCCCTAAGATACACTGAGGTATGATTTTTATTATATTATCTACTTAGTTTATCTAACATGGTATGTTTATAGGTTGTTTGAATGTTTGATTAATTACATGATACGAGTATGTGTCTATAAGATTGCATGAAGAAAATATATTGTTTTAAGATGATCGTGCTAACATAATATGTGGAGACAGTTGATATGCACTTGAGTGTAGGTGCATATGTGGATATGTGGATATGTGCTATATCCATGAACATGTATATGACATGTATAAAAATTGGTTTTCAATTTTGGTTGGATTTGTTAAGGAATTGGAATCCCTTAAGAGATCATATATATACACGTTTAGTTACAAGGAAGCATACTTGGAACATCAAGGTAAGGTAACTAGTACATTGTTATGTTTATTTATGCACTGACAATTATGTGTCTATGGAAGTATGATGGGATTGCATGGCAAAAGAGACTGCTGTGAAATCCTAAAGAAGACTCGAGTTGAGGTTACCTTTGAAAGCATTGGGAACCATGGGGATTGATTCATGGTGTTTGTTGCAAGTTTTGTGTTGTTAGTCTTTTGTGATTTATTTGCACTTGAATTGTACTTTTTTTATGTCTAGTGCATGGCCATGCTAATTTATCGTGGTGTAATATTGTTATTGGTATTTCAAGGATTTCTTCTTTTTTGTTTCTTATTCTTTCCTTTTATGCTTAAGGGTCCTAGGAATTGGTTGGGTAAAGGGGAAAGTTAATGGATTTTGAGAGAGTTGAATGAAACTCAATAGGTAATGTAAGACCTGAATGAAGCTCGGTGCATGTATAAGGGAAGATGAAGGCAATAATATGACATCTAGTTGGATTTCTTGGGTCTATTGAGGTAAATGGATAGTGGTAGGACAGGGATGAGGAAGGTAATTAGGAAAGTTAAAGTAAATGGATTTGAGGCATCAAATTCCTTCGCTAAGTTGGGAACTATCGTTCTCAATGTTATGCATTTTGAGCATGGATAAAGGGGGTTCTCTTAACCTTGACCTTATGATATCTGGTAATTATGTTGTGATCGTGATTATGCTGATGTCTCTATACGTATACATGTATGTATGTATGTTGTTGTCTAACAAGATCGTCAAAGATCATGATTGTTTTATGCTAATGTTTATATGTATGTATGTATGTCATTGTCTAGCAATGTCGTCAGGGATCATGTTTTTGGAGGAATGATTGCGTATGCAAGTGAATCTAATTAAAAGATTCTTGGTCTTATGAGGAAATCAGTGGTAAGAGTAGCCCTGACAAATCTATGAGCTCAGTATCATGTGGATATGAACTGATATTATGTGATTATACTATGTTTATGTTATAGTAGGTAATGTTGAGGGGTACATCAACAGAATGAAAGAAGTGTGATCTATAGCATGTTGGGGCAAGCATGGATGGTGGGATGACACTAGAAGCAAGGTTTCCTGATAAAGAGATTGTAGTACTTGGATGTTCGGTATTACTAATGTGTATATGTTGTACATATTGTACAATTTGTACACGTGATGTTGTCAGTGGAGGAAAAAAAGGACAAGGAGGGATTAGTAATCTAATATATGCTTTGCCAATGAAGTCTAAGAGGAGTTGGCAGTATTCGAACTCGTCTCTGTTGGGTCAGGAGTTCGTCTCTGTCCGAGAAAGGTTTGCTAGGTCACATAATGGGCCACTCTAGAACATCTGAAAGAATCTCAGAAACATGAAACCTAATACTAAGAAGAAGATTCAGATTGACATGAGCGATGTTGAGATTGAGATTGATCACCCAACTAAAAATTCAAACACATTTGATAACTGTAAAATGATAAAGAGATCTCAGAGACCGAGGAAAGGGAAAAGTGATGTGTAATTCATGTTAATGTGCCATGTATTGCTTGCAGGTGGAGTAAACATGACTCAGAACCCACCATTCGAGGTTGGGGCCGAGGATCCTAGATATGGTATCCTCAAGCTTGCCAGCAATGGTTCCCAACTTCCAAAATGCATCAAGAAGAAGCCTGAATATAAGGAAATTCATGGAGAACACTGAATCATCACGAGGCTAGGAAGACCCAGTACAATTGCACCACCGTCAATAAGGTTCTTCAGGCAAAGCAGAACAAAGTCGATTAGAGAAACAGAGTTGATTAGAGCAACAGAGCCTCATTGCTTCTGTGCTGCCCTCACCCATTGCTCTGTGTTCCTCAGGTGTTGCAATTCGAGCACTAGCCTTAGAGTCTTGAGCCTCCAAATTTTGCTTCTCCTCATGAAAACTGATGGTAATGGTTGCAGTGATCAAGGGTTGATTCAGGGCAGAGCGAAAGGTAAATTGAGTGTTCTGAGAGTGTGGCAGAGGAGCTGGCAAAGTGTTGCTGGGAGAAGTGCCAGAGGTGTAGGGAGGTGTAGAAAAGGCCCCCGAGTGGAAGCATCCTCTGCCACTACGAGTATTGGGGTAGCGACCCATGTGCCGCTCAGCTAGGGAGGAGGTGGTCTCCGAAGCCAGCGAGTGCCTAGAGCAGGTCAGGCTACCTCTGTTCCCACCTCTATGGCTACACATCCTATGGTGCACCACGCTTTCAGCACTAGAAGGCGGGCTGTGGTCCGAATTGGGCTCAGAGGGCTGCAGTGTTGCAGTGAAGCTAACAGGCAAATCAACAGAAGGATGAGTGACAAGGGCTGAGGGGATGCGATGTTGCGGATTCAAGCTATGGGTGAAATGGATGCCCGAACCAAAGTTGATGCAGCAATAAAGATAGCATTGTCTACTAGTGGTTGTGCGGGAGCTAGGCACTACCATTGCATGAGGGCAGAGGCAATGCAGGAGCTGAGGTCGCAGAGGAGGAATTGTAGGAGCGGCAGATGTATTGTCCCAAGAGCCCATCGTTGCTTTGAGCCGAGGTGGAGGTCGGTTATCAAGGTGGTGACAGTATTCATTCAAGGCACATTCATGGTTGTAGTCAATGCTATCTTTGAATTTCTGTGCTGCCTTGTGGGAGGCCATGTGCATTCTCCACACGCCAACCTAGTTGGTAGCCACCTTAGCTACCACCATTTCCACCTGCATCTAGGGAGTTTATTGTCGATATTAAGTTTTTATATATTTATTAATTAATTTTAAATATATATATATATTATATATAAATATATATATATATATATATATATAGTATATTTGTACGTTAAGACTAACCTAATTACCCACGGGGATTTGAATCGGTGACAATTAAATTAAATATTAATATATATATCTATAAAAATTGTTTTTTTTTCTAATTTGATTTTTTAATGTAATATGTATGGTACTAATTCTCCCTTTCCTTGGGGAAAAAGAAGAATTTATTGTAAGATATTAATATTATATTATTAATTATAAATTAAATATTTAATTTATGAATAATAGTTATGATTATGAATAAATTATTTTATTGATATAGTGAAATGATTAAATTCATGGAGATATTTTCCTCCATTGAATCTAGCATCAAGGAATTGCTCGATCACATTAATAATGTCACTAGGCAAGATTGTTCTGTGATTCTAAGGAATGCTAGTCTACCTAAAAGCAATATTAGCAAGGCGGAGTTCAAAGCCCTGAAATCTTTAAATAGTAACCCTGAGGTTGTTGGTCTTAAAGTTGATAAAGGAGAAGGGGTGGTGATCTTGGACAAAGATGATTATAAGAAGAAAATGTTAGATCACCTATGCAACAATGGGAGCTATAGAAATCTTAATAAGAACCCCATTAAAAAGGTTTCAAAGGCTGTTGCAGAGGCTATTAAGTGTAATAAATCTATAAGCTTAATTAGTCACAAGCTTATAGAAAGTAACCCTCTCACGCCTAGGATCTATGGGATTCCTAAGATTCATAAGGAAGGGGTCCCCCTTAGACCTATTGTCAATACCATAGGTGAGCCTACGTATCTCTTGGCTAAGTATTGAGATCGAAATCTTAAACCCTTAATAGGTAAGTCTAGTTCCTTTGTTAAAGATTCTTTCTCCTTTGTTAATGAGTTGAAGGATATTAAGTTTGATCCTAATGATTTTATGGTTAGTTTTGCTATTGTTTCTCTTCACACTACATTTCGATTAAAGAAGCTACTAAAGTTATCAATCGCATAACGAATCCATATTCTGCTAAGCTTGTAGAGATTTGCATGACCTCAACCTTATTCAGTTTCGAAGGTGAATTCTATGAGCAAACATGCGGAGTAACGATGGGTTCTCCCCTCTCCTATGGTTGCCAACCTTTTTATGGAAGAATTTGAATCCAATACTTTAGCTTCTACTCAGTTTAAACCAAAATTGTGGAAGATATTCGTTGATGATACCTTCAACCTATGGCCCCATGGTAGGGAAAAGTTAACTTCTTTCTTTGAGCATCTTAATAATCAATCTGATTCCATTAAATTCACCATGGAATGTAAGGTTAATGGAAGCTTACCCCTTCTTGATGTTCTCATCTCAAGGAAAGATGATGATTCATTATCCTACTAGGTGTTTCATAAGAAAACCCATAGTGAGTAGTATCTCCATTCCAAATCTAATCACTTTCCATCCCAGAAACTAGGTGTTCTCAATACTCTAGCTACTAGTGCTATTCGAGTTTCAAATGAAGACCATCCAATGGATGAGAAAAACCATCTCTTTAATGTCTTCAAGAAGAGTGGTTATAGTAAGTTGCAAGGTTTCAGAGCCTTTTTAAAAGCTATTCAGGGACTTAAAACTAAAAAAGAGGTTGGGGTAGCCTCTAATGTCGATCTTCCCTTTATCCAAGGGACAACTAAAAATATTGCTAGAATCCTTAAGAAGAAAAATATTTGCTCCACCTTTAGACCTTTAAAAACCATTCATAGCTCTTTAAGATCTGTCACAGACCTATTGATCCCAAATGCATGAAAGATGTTTATTTAATTCTGTGTTCTTGTGGATCCCCCTACATCGAAGAGACTGGTTGTTCCATTTCACAAAGGATTCACAAGCATGGAGTGAAACTTAGGCACTATATGACCCGCTCCTCTTCTCTAGCCGAACATGTTGAATTAATGAAGCGTGATATTTTCTTAGATGATTCTAAGGTCCTCGCAAGGGTTGATCAATTCCATCGCCGAAGATTAAGAGAAGTCATCGAATTTGAAAACATGAGTAAAACGCTTAATAGGGATGATGGATGGAAGTTAAGTAACGCATGGATTGCTCCTCTTTGTTCTTTCCATCTTTACCTTCCTTCTTCTGTCTTGAACCTTTTTTATTCTTTTATCCCATAAACATAATAAATAAATTATAATAAAAAATTTTGTAATACAAATATTAGAATCTTAAAAAAAAATCAAATAATATATTATATATAATTATATATATAAATAAATATATAGTTGTTTCTTAGAATAATCATTAAACTAAATCCCCGCTGGCCAAGGATAGACATGTCATTAGTCTGGAAAGCTCTTCTACACTCCATTCCCTTCATTCGCAACAATCTGGCTTGGAGAATAAATGATGGATCAAAAGCTCATATAGTTTTGGATCCTTGGACCAGGGGAGGGGGCAGGAAGATATCAAATCCCCAGAGAGCTAATCCAATATCTTAATCACCATGAGATAAAAGTCATTGCTCACATAGAAAATCAAGAGAACACCACCATCTTCGCTCAAGGGTGGAAATTTTCCCAACATCTCAGTATACCACCTCAATGGCATCAAGAATTGCAAGACTATACAATTGCTCTGATCGAATCCCACATCATGATAAAGGAAGGTCCTGATGAACTAGTATGGAGTCTAGCGGAGAATGGATTATACAAGCCCAAAGTTGTCTACCTCGGGCTTATATCAAACAGACAACCTAAAATGGTTCATGCGTGGTGGCAGAGCATCTGGAAGCTTGGCTCTCCCCCAAGAACTAAGTTGTTCTTCTGGTGTGTGCTTAGAAAAAGTGTCCCCACTGGGGAATTCATTTATCACCGTGATTTCCAAGGGCCATTGACCTGAAAATCGCTCTTGGGTGATATCAGTTGAAGAATTAAATGAAGGTATTACAGACTCATGTGCTGGTGTGTGTTTACATTATTTTAGTCAACAGATTGATCAGATTGCAAAATACATAGACTTTGGAAGAATGGAAAACAGTAAGAGGAACACACTAAGAAAATGCAAGAACACAAAAAATTTAATGAAGAGTTCACCCTATTCTCCAGGGCTATGTCTCTAGTCCAGCTTTCAGTGGCGGCCTTCTTTTATTGTGTCTTCAAAGCAAAGTTTTTTTTTTTCTTTTTTTTTTTAGTGAGGAGCTCAATTAGAGTCTCTTGAAACAGATGATGCTTGGTAGGGTGGTTCTTGGATTCCCTAAGCCACCAGAGTACACAAACTCTTTTCCTTACCAGATCTTGACCTCTCTAGTCTTTAATGGGAGAAGCTCAATGTTGTGCTCAATTCCTGACAGATCCTCTCAAGGATTTCTTGAACCTCTCAAGCTTTCTGTCTACTCAACGTTGCCTTAGGTCAGCTCGGCTCTCTGTTTTCTACTTTTTGCTTAACTGTCTCTTCTTTGCTTTCACTCTCTCTGTCCTCATTCTCTTTTTCTCTCTTCTTTGTCGTCTTGTTCTGTTCTCTATCTGTTCATGGCTTAAAGCCAATCCATCCTTGAGTATTCAATTCCTCTTCCGCCCCCTCAGTTCGCCTGCTGCTGTTCATTTGGAGTTCCCTACCTCTGCGTCATCGCGATCGTCCACAAGGAAGTGGCCACTTGTCCTCTCACGAACTGTGCTAGCTCTTCCTCGACGGTTCAGTAATCTAGTTGCACTGTGGAATACTCATCTGCCAACTCAGCAGTCAAATCAGACTTCAAACTTTTATGTCGCGGCTGAATTCTCCTGTCAAATCTGGTTTCTCCATTGGGTGCAATCTCCGCCATTAGATCTGGAGCCCCCGGATCCGACATTATTTTCTCATTTTGCACGGTTGACTTGCTCGACCGTTAGCATGCGATGAGCGGCAGTTTTCTCTCTCGTCTGCCAGATAGGCATTGAGTCTTGAATGGAATCACCCAGTTTTAGCCAAACCCACTTACCACCCAAGGGTGCCCCCGATATACCACCAGTTTTGGAGCACAGGTCTTGCCTTTCACCTTATTGCTTTGCCCATTGTTTCCCGGCTTCCCATGCGACCGAGTGCTCAGGGCATTTCCTTTTAGAGGGGTTTAATGGCCTCCATTTCCTAATTTGGGCTTCCCAAGTGCCAGTTTGGCCTCCTGTGTGGATTCCATGGACCTCGGTTAGCGCGCTTTGACCGAGGTCCTCATTGTTCCTTGCTGGCTACAATCTGCCACTATCCAGAGGTCTTCCTGATCAATCTATTTTCATAAATTTGAAGTCTGTCCTATCTTGATACAGTCACAACACTTTTATAATCTTCATGGATGCAATTCGGATCATGACCTTCCCACTGAAAAATCTTTTGGACCACAAAAAGTTGGTTTTCAAGCATCGACTAAGTGAGGGTAAAATTGTCTCACTTGTCCAATCTCTATCCACTTTGCACTACTCGGCTTTGAACCCTTGAGCCCTACTCTGAGGTACTCAACATCTCCTATGTGTGTCATCCTCACATCCTATCCAAAACTATGTCTTCCTGCAATTCGTTAAGATATTCAGGTAGCAGGTCATCAATAGAAGGAAATTGACTCTACTCTTCAGGATCCTCAATTAGAGAAGGTTAAAAAAATCTCAAGAAATTTGCATTTACAACTGATTAGATGTGCATGTAAGCTGGTAGATCAAGGCAAAAATCATTTTCACCAATCTTCTCAAGTATCTTGAAGGGTCCATATCTAATAGGCTTTAGCATTTTACCTTCACCTTGCTTCCTATCCTTGCTGATATATAGCCAGACTTGGTCACCAACTTGGAAACTATGCTCCATATTATGCTTGTCATGCCTTGCCTTGTATTTGGCTTGGCTCTTTTCCAACTATTCCTATCCTGCCTGGTGGATCTCTTAGATATGTTCAATGAACCTAGTTTCCTTGTCCACATCATTGTGTCCATCAACCATGGTATCTTTACCAAAGACAAAATCCAAAGGAGACCTTGGTATGAAACCAAAACAGGTCTCAAAAGGAGATCTTTGTGTAGAAGAATGTTTTGCTCTATTGTAAGCATGCTACACATAGCACAAATGTTCATCCCAAAGCTTAGGATGTTTGCTGCAATATCCTCTAAGCAACTGGATCACTGTCCTATTGGCTACTTTTGTCTAGCCACTAGTTTGTGGATGAAAAGTTGTGCTTTTCTTCAGTTTGGTGTCCATCAGTTCCCATAGACTTGACCAAAACTTCCCCACAAATCGGGTGTGTCAATCAGATACAATGGAAGTGGGTAATCCAAAATGAACCCATACTTGTTCAAAAAATAGTTTTTCAATTTGTTCAGCTATAATATGTTTATTACAAGGTATCAAAATACACATTTTGCTGAACGTATCCACAACAACATATAGATAATCATGACCTTTCCTAGATTTAGGCATTCCTCCAACAACATCCATGGAAACACTTTCCCAAGGGTGAGAAGGAACTGGTAATGGAGTGTACAAGCCTATTTTTCTATTGCTGGACTTGCTTTTAGCACACATAGTACATCCTCTTACATATCTAGAAACTGTCTCATTCATTTTTAGCAAATAACAAAATCTTTGCAGCTGTGCAACTGTTTTACTTACCCCACAGTGACCTGATATCAGAGAATTGTATGCTTCTCTAATTATCTTTACTCTCTCAGTTTGTGGAATGCATAACTTCCCACAATGGTATAAGAGTCGGTCCTTTATATGATAATCCAATTCTTCTACTTGTTTCCTTGACTTAAAGTTGCATATACATCTTTAAAGTCTATATCTTGAGCATATTGTTCAATGTAGCTTTCATGTACCACATAATTATGCTTAAGTATAGCATATGCATTTAGAATAGGTCTACATAATGTGTCTGCAGCTTTATTGTGTATGCCCTTTTTATATCTGATGACTAAATGAAACTGTTGTAGAAAACTCATCCATCTATAGTGCCTTGATTACTGCAACTTAGTTTGGGAGTGTAGATATTGAAGTGGTTGATGATCAGTATGTAATACTATCTCTTTGCCCATTAAGTAATGTTTCCACTTTTTCACACTCTGAACTAATGCATACAATTCTTTATCATATGTAGGATAGTTAACTACTGCAGGATTAAAAGTATCAGAATGATAACATATGGTTGTTTGTGAGAATAATTTCGGCAAAATCACATAACAAATCATTTTTCGACGTGTTTCAAACCAACCAGTGTGGTTCATCGTCAGGACAAGTTAAACATCCGATTTGAGCAATGAGTTAAATAGGGACAGCAGGCCATTCCAACAGCTAAATTTGACTGAGAAACCATATGGGTTTACCGTGCTGTGTCAACACTGCTCCCATGGCATAGTCACTCGCATCTGTTTGGATCTCAAATTGTCTTTGAAGATCAGGCAGTGCTAGTACAGGTGTTGTACTAATCTTTTCTTTCAACCTGTCGAAGGATTTATGTTGTTTGCCTCCCCACTCAAACACCTTGTTCAATCCTATTAAAGCATGTAAGGGAGCTGCAATTAAGGAAAGATTAGAAATGAACTTCCTCCAATATTGCGATGCTCCTAAGAAACTTCTAACTTTTGTAGCAAATTTGGGTTTAGGCTAGTTTACAATGACTGCCACCTTAGAGGGATCTATATTCAATTCACCACTCCCTACTATATGACCCAAATAATTCAGATATGTTTTTCCAAATTCACATTTTGAGAGTTTAACATGAATTGTTTCTCTTTTCAAAACATCTAGTGTCTTCTTAACATGCTTTAAGTGTTCTTCCCACATTTTGCTAAAAATCGGAATGTCATCTAGCTACAAAATAACAAAATCATCAAGAAAAGGTTTGAGTACATCATTCATTAATCTCATGAAGGTAGCAGTAGCATTAGTTAAGCCAAAAGGCATAACCAGCCACTCATATAATCTATGCTTTGTTTTGAAAGAAATCTTCCATGCATCTTGTTCTACAACTCTGGCCTGATGGTATCCACTATGCAAGTCTAGCTTGGAGAAGAAAACAACTTCTTTCAATTGATCTAAAAGATCATCTATGCGAGGAAGGGAATAACAATTTTTGATTGTTATCTTATTTAGTGCTCGGTAATCAATGCACATTCCTGACGAGCCATCTTTCTTTCTCAACAAAACAATTGGTGACCCACATGGTGATGTGCTAGGTCTAATGAACCCTTTCTCGAGCAACTCATGCACCTGCTTCTTGATTTCAGCATTCTCTAAAGTGGACAACCTGTACATTCCAATGTTAGGCAATGGAGCATCTTGCTGCAAAATAATATCATGTACTATTTCCTTTTTGGGTGGCAAACCTTTAGGTTCTTGAAATAAGATATCATACTCTGAAACAACCTTTTCTAAATCAGCTTGTTGTTTAGCGTTAACAACACTCAAATACATTGGTTTTATCCGGTTTCTTTTCCTTTACAACCATCAATAAGAATTGTTTGCATGAATCTATCATTCTTTTCATCTGCCTGAGTTTATGAGAGTATAATTATTCTTGAGCTTTTGAGCTCTTACAAAGTATTTGATTGCATCTTTAACAAGTATATATACTTGTTCTCATCTCTATAGAAAATAGATTTCCTATCATACAAGTAAGGACTTCCTAAAACAATTCCACATATATCCAAAGGAATTATGTCTAACTCAACACTCATCTACCAATGCTGACCCAAAAAGAAAACTTGAGTTTGCACTATCTAGTCACTTGTAGTTGTACTTAATCATTTAACCATCCTAATGGGTATGGTTTCTTATGAGGTGTAGTTGCTAATCCCAACTTCTTTACAATTGCTTCAGAAATTAAATTTACTTGTGAGCCACTATCAAACAAAGTATCAATCTTTTGATGTTTGAAAATAA
Organism: Pinus taeda; assembly: GCA_000404065.3. Taxonomy (NCBI): domain Eukaryota; kingdom Viridiplantae; phylum Streptophyta; class Pinopsida; order Pinales; family Pinaceae; genus Pinus; species Pinus taeda. The sequence continues at coordinate 134,412 of APFE030587569.1, read as the reverse complement.
CTTGAATATGGAAAATCTCATGTCTGTTTGTCTCATTTTCTTCATCAATAGTAGATTGTGCAAAATTACTAGTACATGCTTCAAAATTCTTACCTCTTATACCTGTGGTTGCAATGGTTGTTTCATCTCCCAATTTTGACCCCTAATCTTTTTGAATAGTTGTAGCAGTATTCTTCTTCTTTCCCTCGAACATCTTAGGTCTCAGCTCTGAATGCAGAATCCAACAATGTTCATCATCATGCCCATCCTTTTTACAGTGAGTGCATGAAGCATTTCTTTTATGTTCAGTGTTAGCCTTCCTTGCTTTCCACTTCTGCTTTTTTTTCTCTGTGTTCTTGCTTGTAGTGGATTGGGATGATCCCCCAACTTCTAGACTTCCGTTCTTTCCTCTAGCTTCTAGATGAGTATCTTGTATAAATACCTCATATATACTAGTGGGATTAAACATGAGGATAGTATGCCTCATGTAGCTGTGTAGACCACCAATGTACTTTAATAGAGTCTCAGGTGAGTCTAATGAGATTCCTAGAATCAATACTCTCCTTCTAAATTCTTGAGTGTACCCTTGCACACTTTGCCCTTTCAACTGTCGAAGAGTTTGCCAACTCATCATGGCTTGTCACATGTAGGCCAATCGATAGAACTTCTCTTTTATTACAGAAACAAATTCACTCCAGATAGAGATGGTCTTACCATGTCTTTTTATGTCAGCTTGGGTTCTACCTTCCCACGAAACCAAGGTAGTGCCTCCAAGGCATAGGCTTTCTAGCTAAATCTTGCTCTTGTCTGAGTCAATATTCTGTACTCTGCAATAAACATCAATTTGTCTAATCCAATTGTCCAGCTTTTCTACATTCAACTCCCCATCATATATAGGTAGGTCAAATTTAACATCTAGTTTGATCAAAGATGCTTTCCTTTTAGGGCTATCAGGAGGTGTGAGAAAGCTTTCCTCCTTCCCTTTACCTTTTGAGTGGTGATGGGAATGTGACTCATCTTCTCCTTTGTCTTGCTTAGAGCCTGATGAATCTTCATCCTTATGTTTTCTAAGGTTCCTATACATTTCTTCTACCATAGACTTTATGGCTAGGAAACTATCTATGAATTGAGGGTCTGGCCCCATAAAACCTTCCTCTAACATTTTCTTCCAAGGATATACTCTCCCAATTTCAACATTAGTTTCGACCAACTCTCCTTCTCCTAATTTGAGCTTTGATCTAGTTAGCATTCAACAGCTAAACCAACACAAGCATGTCTAACCTTAATAGCCTAAAGCTCTAATACAACTTGATCTAAAAATCGCTCTTGAGTGATCTCAGTTAAAGAATTATTAAATGAAGGTATTACATATTCATGTGTTGGTGTGTGTCTATGTTATTTTAGGAAACGTATCGATCAGATTGCAAAATACATAGACATTGGAAGAATGGAAAACCGGTAAGAAGATCACAGTAAGCAAATGCAAGAACACAACAGATTTAATAAGGAGTTCGCCCTATTCTCCAGGGCTACATCTCTCGTCCAACTTTCAATGGTGGCCTTCTTTTATTGTGTCTTCAAAGCAGAGCTTTTTTTTAATTTTTATTTTTTTACAGTGAGGAGCTCAATTAGAGTCTCCTGAAACAAAGGATGCTTAGTAGGGTGGTTCTTGGATTCCCCAAGCCACTAGAGTACACAGAATCTTTTCCTTACCAGATCTTGACCTCTCTTGTCTTTAATGGGAGAAGCCCAACGTGGTGCTCAATTCCCGACAGATCCTCTCAAGGATTGCTTGAACCTCTCAAGCTTTCCGTCTGCTCGATGCTGCCTAAGGTCAGCTCAGCTCTCTGTTTTCTACTTTTTTCTTCACTGTCTGTTTCTTTACTCTTGCTCTCTCTGTCTTCATTCTCTTCTTCTCTCTTCTTTGTCATCTTGTTCTGTTCTCTGTCTTTTCGTGGCTTAAAGCCAATCTGTCCGTCACTATTTGATTCCTCTTCCACCCCCTCGGTTCGCCTGCTACTATTCATTTGGAGTTCCCTGCCTCTGCATCATCACCATCATCCATAGGGAAGTGGCCACTTGTCCTCTCACAAATTGCGCCAACTCTTCCTCGACGGTTCGGCAATCCAGTTAACTATGAAATGACTCATCTGCCAACTCAGTGGTCAAATTAGATTTCAAACATTTGTGTTGCGGCTTAATTCTCCTATCAAATCTAGTTTCTCCATTGGGCGCGATCTCTGCCATTAGATTTGGAGCCCCCATATCCGACGTTATTCGTTCATTTCACGCGGTTGACTTGCTCGACCGTTATCATGCGATGAGTGGTGATTTTCTCTCTCATCCGTCGGACATGTGTCAAGCGCCGAATGGAATCGCTCGGTTTTAGCCAAATTTGCTTACCGCCCAAGGGTGCCCCCAATATACTGCCGGTTTTGGAGCGTGGGTCCAGCATTTCGCCTTAGCACTTTCCCCATGGTTTGCGGGCTTCCCATGCAACCAAGCACTCAAGGCCTTTCCTTCTCAAGGGGTTTTTCCCAACGAATCAAAAATGGCCTTCATTTCCTGATATGGGCTTCCCAAGTGCTAGTTTTGCCTCCTACGCGGACTCCATGGGCCTCAGTTAGTGCATTTTGACCAAGGTCCTTGTTGTTCCTTGTTGGCTACAATCTGCCACTGTCCATAGGTCTTCCTGATCGCTCTGTGTTCATAAATTCAAAGTCTGTCCTCTCTTGATACAATCATGGCACTTTTATCATCTTCATGGATCTAATTCGGATCAGCCATACTGGTGTGTCCTTTATATGAAATCTTTGAAACCCATAGAACATCTTTTCCTTCATTACGAAACACTGGGTAACCTCTGGCAGACCGTCTCCTCATCCATCCATTCGACTAGTAAATGGGAAGGCGATAACATTTGCAGAGCCTAGGAAACATGGTGTAATTTGCATCATGGTTCAAAACTATTATGTCTCCCTCTCCTCTTTTGCTGGCGCACATGGCTGGCTCGGAATTGCATCATTTTCGAAGACGCTGCTATTAGATGGCCGCATATTACAACACAGATCATTTCATCTTTCCATGAGCTGCTTGATCCCTCTGTTCCCCAACCATGGTCACCTCGTGCTACCCCGCCCCCCCCATTGACAAACAAACACCTTGGGCTTTCTTCGATGGAGTCGCTCAGAACCAAGGTTGTGGGGGTGGTTTTATTCTATATCTTTCGGATCAACATTTGTTTAAGTCTAAGATGGGGCTTGGAAACGAAACGAATAATTTTGTTGAACTATAACACTTTGACAACTATTGCATTTCTCTACTGGTCATGACTGCATCAAACTTCAGATATTCGGAGACTTTAAAATCATTATAAATTGGTTCAGTAATATTACTGCTTGTGATTCTCATACTCTCTATAATATATTGGATGAAGTGAATATATTCAAAGCCCAATTTAACACTATTTCATGCCAACATATTTACCTTGGAACGTAACTGCTGTGTTGACAGGCTTTCCAAGGAGGCCACGACACTACCCAGAGGACAGTGGTTGATATAGGAACATAGAGGTACAAATGAGTATTGTTACTATCATAGGCCCTACATTGATCAGATATATCATAGGGCAGACAGTCCCTAAAGTTTTGCAGATTTCGGACATGCACATACAACTTTTGTATATATTTACAGTATGTTTTTATTTTATGCTTATTTTCAGACCTTATATATATGGACCTTGCCCTGCGTGGTACAAGATTTTTTTATTTTTTTTTGTAGATATCTGTTTATAAACAGTTTCATATGAATACCCTGCGTGGTGAAATGCTGAACAGAGACAAGCACCAAATTTTTGGTAAGACTGAGCTCCATTTCTTTACTGATGGATGAAGTTAAATGATGCATATGCTGAAAAGCATCTACAATATCTAAATTTTCAAGTAAAATGAAAGATTACAATTTTTCTAGTGGAAAAAAATAATAATAATTAAACTAAATTAGATTAAAATTCAAAATTAACTAATTTGACTTTGGTCTTTTAACATTCATAAAAAAGATGAAATATTTAACCATTGGGAATTTACTGTTGCATCTCTGCGATTTATATATTTTGGTCAGTTGATTTGGCTCCTCATCCTGGTTCTCACTATGAACCTAGATCTAAATTAGAAACCTGTAGACCATTTGTTCTCTAATCCCCATTGTCACCATGAACCTAGATCTAAATTAGAAATGCTTAGATCATTTGTTCTCTATGTGATTTCTCCAGAAATTCTAAATATTATATCATGAATCACAGAAGCATAAAATCTAAAATTATTATTTATATTATATAAATTTCAATGAAATATGTTTTATTTCTAATAAATATAATAATTTTATATATTTAATTAATAATATCCTTGAATATACTTAATATACTTTTAAGATTATATACTCATCCATTTCATGGGTCTAAATTAATTACAACCTATTTTATGAAAAAAAATTTCATATTTAATATAATAAATCTTTTTATATCATTATTATCTAGAGAAATATAAGTTTGTACATTAAATTATATAGAGAGAGTTATATTCTCCTTTGTCCGTATTTATTTATGGTGTTTTACGAATATAATTAATTGTTATTTTTTTATAATTATAATATTTAAATTAATTTATTTAAGTAATTTCTTTTTAAGTTAACTACTTTTAAGTTAATTTTTCAAAATAGTAAAGTAGATATGCTTGAATTCCTCATTCTTCTCAGATTTATTGGGCACTCAACAACAAAATCCCCAAAGCGCTGAAAACACAAGGAGAATAAAAATACAGCCCACTACTATCAAAGATTATTAGAAAGTAAGCCTTTGATATAAGAATGGGTGCATGTCCAACACCAAGTATATGTAGAGGTCTAGAAACCCATATGATCAATTCTGACCTCGATCTAATGTAGCTACTCATTTGTCCATCTTTCACTATCCGACAAACCAACCTGAATTTATTTTAAAAATGTTATTAATAATATAAAATTATATATCATATATACTATTAAATACATTGCATTATAAAAAAAAAGTATATATTAATATTTTTTAAGTAAACAATAATCAAGTATATATTAAATTTTTTATATATTTTCAATATTTTAAATATTAATAATTTATTAAGATTTATTTATTAACATGTCAAATTATGTAGTATACAATCGATTAATAATGGTATTATTTTTATAGAAAAAATAAAAAAAATTATATATTATATGCTTAGTATAGTGTATAAATATATTTTAGTAAAATTAAATAATTATTATCATAATATATTGATGTGTAACATTATTTAGTGAAAAATAAATATGTAATTTATTTTTATTGGATTTGGTAAATTATACGCTAAAATAAATATATAATTTACTTTTACGCTATAGATTTGGTAAAATATGGACTAAGTGAAAAGCTTAGTATAAAATTTAGAAGATAGTTATTCATCTCTTTAGAGATAGATAATCTTAGTTGCAACGAGGGAGCCAACAGGGGGAGAGGAGAAAAAAAACCTGAGGCAACCTTGAAGACTTGGTACCTGGTTGGAGGACGTCCAAGTGAGGAGAATGAAGCTGCAACTTTGAGAACTTGCAATAGGACATTGACGAAAGAAGGCACAACATTGTCACTTAGGGTATTCATGAGTTGGGTGGAGCCAGTGGAATCGCTAAGACAAACATGTGAGTTTGTGAGTTCTTTGGCAGTCTTGATACCTTTGAATAGACCTTGTTAGGTCTCTATCAAGCAACTAGACCTTGCTAGGTCTCTATCAAGCAATTGTTATGGGAATGACAAATTGGCTCCGAGGGAGGATTACAATTAGTTTTCATTCTCATTGGTTAGGAAGAGCCGTTTTCTATTTTGTGAATTCCCTGACAGCCTAACCATAACAAATAAGTGCTTTAGTTGTTTTTGCTTCTCAAAACAAAGTTCTTATCGTAAATTTAAATGATAATAGTACATGATATCTTTATTTGCAAGTAGTGGTTTAATATAAAAAATAATTGAAATAAGAGAGAAAAATATTTATTTTTTGGTTTCAAAATATATAATGCATTTTCTGTATTTCCTATAAATATGGAGGTTTATGATGATAAAAAGGGGAAATCCCTGCCTTGGAGAAAAAATTGTGATATAAATGAAAGTGAGTTATATATTTTTGAGTCATTGCTACTACAACATAATAGGTTAATATGGGAATCAATTAGTTCCATTATAACAAACAGAAGTTCTTTAATCAAACAATCAGGTTTTCGATAATAATTTATACTTAAACAGTACAGGAGGATAATGGTAGGTCCCGAAAGGAGATGAGGTCCCACCTACTCGGTGTAGCGTTGGTAATAACTCTAATAAGTAATGAATCTAATCTAAAAAAATTGTGAAGGGATTTATGTACGAGACAAAGGTGTTCGCCCGGATTGAATTCCATAACCTCCTTAACTAAATAGATAAGTGAAATTTCCTTTTAGAACCTATGTGAATTTTGCAGACCTTGTGGTTTTCTGTGACTGATATAAAATAATGATTTTCTTTCCAAAAGACTATCGTTATATAGGTATGGATAAGTATGAATTTTTTATTGAAAAAATTGTTGACTGCTAACAATTATAGTGGATTAATAAATTTGGCTGACAATTATAGTGGGTTAATAAATTTGGCTGGATGTATCAAATAAATAATTTGGTTCCTGTGAAGGATTCTGTAATTTTGTAAGACATTTGAATAGGAAAAAAACTGGTTTTTACTTCATAGGAAGCTATATGAAGTTATAGGAAAATATGATATTTGTATTCTTGAAGAATATTGCTTAATTGTAATTGATGGAAGGCCAGATAAACACAAAGTATTTATAAGAGAATCTAACAAGGAGTATTCGAAGCTAGAAATATTAGGATAACAATTTACGAATATGTTAGTTTTGAACCCACAAGTTTGGAGCGTGTGAATGGAACAATTCTTGTTCTGAAGAATACAGGAAATTGAGTCTAGTGGGTCGAGACAAGTCCGAGAAAGAACTAGGTCTCGTCAGCCATGGACTGACTGAATAATTTAACAAAACAATGAAGTAAGTAAATAATAAATTTGTAACTGTCCTCGGTTAAAAATTTATGTAATAAAGTTAATAAGGCCAAAATAATATCAAGGTCATGGGACACGTATTTGAAGCTAAATGTTGGAGAAAAAATCTTAGTGGGTGTCATTTTTGGCTTATTATGGCTAAAGAAACTGGCAAAGAAACATTAATTAACATTTTATTTATGGAAGTAAAAGAAATTGTCAGGCCAGGAGTAACTCCAGGAAAACTAATGCATTTATTCGTTTAACCAGCTATCTAATATATACAAGAATGTGATTGTTCAGTTCATCTTCTCGATGATTGTTCACATTCAATTCCCCAATCACTGAGGATTAGGTGTCAACATTCCCCCCCTTAATCTGAAGGGATGTTGGTGAGTCCAAGCATCGTTCTGAATCTTTCAAGCTTTTCTCGTCCAAGCGCTTTGGTGAAGATGTCTGCAATTTGCTCATTTGTGGAACAATGACGGAGATGGATTGTTTTGGCCTCAACATGATGTCAGATCATATGATATTTAGTATTGATGTGCTTTGTACAATCATGGAACTTTGGGTTCTTGGCCAACTTTATTGCAGAGGTGTTGTCAATCATGAGTGGAGTTGATTGTACTTGTTTTACCTGCAAATCTTCAAGAATTTTTCTGAGCCACACAATTTCTTTCGTTGCTTCAGCTACTGCCACGTATTCTGCTTCTGTTGTGGAATCTGTCGAAATTGATTGTTTGCGTGATCTCCAAGAGACAGCTCCTGATCCAAGACTCATAGCATATCCTGAAGTAGATACTCCAGTTTCTTTGTCTCCATCGAAGTCTGAATCAGAGTATCCAATCAAGCTGAAGTCGTCCACCTGTGTATACTTGATTCCAAGTTCTTGAGTTCCCTTCAAGTACCTTAGAACTCTTTTTGCAGCAGACCAATGTCCCTCACAAGGCTTTTGCATAAACCTGGAGAGGATTCCAACAGCAAATGAAATGTCTGGTCTGGTAGTAGCGAGGTAGATGAGACTTCCTACAAGCTGTCTATACTTTGTTGCATCCTCAAATTCCTTTCCTTCAATAGATGTGAGCTTTAAGTTTTGTTCCATTGGAGTAGAAAGAGGATAGCACTCTGTCATGCCAAATCTGTTTAACAAATCTCCAATGTATTTCTTTTGAGAAAGAAATACGGATTTTGGATGTTGGGTTACTTCAATGCCAAGGTAGTAATGAACATAGCCCAAATCAATCATTTCAAAATTTTTTCCTAATTCTTTCTTTATGGATGCAATATAGCTTTCATTGTTCCCTGTCATTAAAAGATCATCTACATATACCACAAGATATACAACTGTTTTGCCAACTTTCTTGACAAGTAAAGTTGCATCATCAAGATCAAAATGATTGAAGTTGAGTTTCAGAAGATGCTCAATTAGCTTTTCATACCAGGCTTGTGGTGCTTGTTTGAGGCCATACAAGTACTTCACAAGTTTGCATACTTTATGTTCATGTCCTTTCACAACAAATCCTTCATCACGATTTTCTACTTATATGTAGGTTTCTTTATTTGTATTATTTTTGGCATTTTCTCAGAGTTGCATTGGCACTCCCACATTGTATTCATACTGGTTGTACTTTTTAGTCCCATTGACTTATTTTTGAGGTCATTGGTCAAACATTAATAAAATTATCTCATCTTATGATTTTTGGGACTGTAGATAATTTTCTGCAACCTACTCTATTAGGAATGCTATAATGCAGAAATATGACACTACTTTATTATTCTGTGGCACCTAGGTTGTATGAATTGTTACCACCCTTTCTCCTCATTTTTTTGTGTAACATCACATAAGGTGTATAATTATCCATTTGTTAAATTTAAGGGGCATTGTAACAACATTCTTAAGTTTTGTTTGTTAAATTTCCATGAAACTCTGCAACTACTTAGATAAATAACTGAAAACTCAAACTAGTTAACTTTCACCAAGAGACAGAGTTTCTTAACAATTCATATGCAGTGGAATAAAAAAAAACACATCACACAAATTGACACACTTTTCTCAGGAAACCCAACAGGGAAAACCTGCTTGCTTGATATGGCTATTTATTGATTATCTTGAGCACTAGGATCTATTACAAGGCAATCTGTCTATTTGAGAAAACGTTCTGCTTCTCACACAAATATCAGCTTATACAGTTGATCTTGGCTGGCCTATGTCCTGCTTGATCTTGGCCTTCTAGCACACAATTATTCCTCTGCTGCCTCCTTGACTTGCTTGCAAAACCTGCTCACTTCTGCACCCTAGAAGCCTCCTCAATTCTTGCGCAAATACCTGATTGCCTAGTGCACTTAAGCTCCTATTTTATAGGACCACAGCTCCACACAGCCTGTGCACAACCAATCCTCCTAAATCCTAGTGGACCTGTGCTCCTATTCTTTAGGACAGTTCCGGCGCTCCACAATCAAGGCTCTCTCACACTAACTCATGAACTTTGTCTTGTAGCAAGCCTTTGTGCACAAAACAATTGTAATTTACTTGTGCTTTTGTTCTCTCTATAGATTCAATCCATGATAAATTAGGCTAGTTCAAATTTAGAACTTGAGTTGTTGACTGACAAATTAACTGAAAGTGAACTCTTTCTCTCTCCAATCATCACTGAATTCATAAATTGCCCGCCCTTCAATCAAGCACTGAAGTCCGAACTTGTTCTAACTAAATTCGTAACTGCCACCCAATCCTGTAGTTAAACTGTTGAAGACGCCAGTGAACTGGACCTCCAGCACTAGGCATGAACTCTTGATGATTATTCCCGTAAACTGGAAAACTCACCCTAACTGAAGTCTAACATATGAGGGCAATTCAAGGTCTTCACTGGCTAAGGCACAAGCCAAAAGACTTTGCTCGCTACATGTTCAACATGTTTGTATTGAATCATTGATGTTTAGTCATTTATCCTATGAGTATGTTTATTATCAGACATCACTTTTGTAAGTTCAAGTCTGAATAGAACTAAATGAACCTCACACACCATTTGTCTAATCCCTTAACATGCATATTTTTATAGGTTGTCTGGTAACAGCTTCTGCATTTTCTTCTCTCTATTTTTAGGTTCATGAAGAAGAAGGTTGAATCAAATAGAACTCAATTATGTCTTAAATTGAACTGTCATCCGGGATGAAATAACAAAGGGCAGCATATGCAATTGCTATGTAACAGGCACACATTTTTTCTTTGGCAGGCATTGTGAAGGAGTTACTGAAATATCAGCCGGATCTATATATAACTAATGATTTAGCATATTGCACCCCTCTTATTTTTGCTGCAACTAAGGGGCATGCTGAGGTGGTTAAAGAACTTTTAGCTACTGATTTCCAATTGATAGATAGTTCCAAAAATAATGGAAAGAATGCTCTTCATCTGGCTGCAAGAGCTGGTTATATAGATACAGTAAAAGCCTTTCTCGATATGGATCAACAAATGGCCCGAAGAACAGACAAAAAAGGGTAGACAGCTCTACACATGGCTGCAAAAGGGGGAAACTACTTGGAAGTAGTGAAATTGATCCTAAAGGTGCATCCAGCAATGGTTATTGTCAGGCCAGGAGTAACTCCAGAAAAACTGATACATATATTTCATTAGGTAGCTATTGTTATATACACATGAATGTGACTGATCAGTTCATCTTCTTGATGACTGTTCACATTCCAGAAGATTAGGTGTCAACATTCCCCCCTTTAATTTGTGAAGGGATGTTGGTGAGTCCAAGCATCGTTTTGAATCTTTCAAGCTTTTCTCTTCCAAGCGCTTTGGGAAGATGTCTGCAATTTGCTCATTTGTGGAACAACGACGGAGATGGATTGTTTTGGCCTCAACATGATGTCTGATCAGATGATATTTAGTATTGATGTGCTTTGTACGATCATGGAACTTTGGGTTCTTGGCGAACTTTATTGCAGAGGTGTTGTCAATCATGAGTGGAGTTGATTGTACTTGTTTTACCTGCAAATCTTCAAGAATTTTCCTAAGCCACACAATTTCTTTCATTGCTTCAGCTACTGCCACCTATTCTGCTTCTGTTGTGGAATCTGCCGGAATTGATTGTTTGCATGATCTCCAAGAGACAGCTCCTGATCCAAGACTCATAGCATATCCTGAAGTAGATACTCCAGTTTCTTTGTCTCCATCGAAGTCTGAATCAGAGTATCCAATCAAGCTGAGGTCGTCTACCTGTGTATACTTGATTCCAAGGTCTTGAGTTCCCTTCAAGTACCTTAGAACTCTTTTTGCAGCAGACCAATGTCCTCACAAGGCTTTTGCATAAACCTGGAGAGGATTCCAACAACAAATGAAATGTCTGGTCTGATAGTAGTAAGGTAGTTGAGACTTCCTACAAGTTGTCTATACTTTGTTGCATCCTCAAATTCCTTTCCTTCAATAGATGTGAGCTTTAAGTTTTGTTCCATTGGAGTAGAAAGAGGATTGCACTCTGTCACGCCAAATCTGTTTAACAAATCTCCAATGTATTTCTTTTGAGAAAGAAATATGGATTTTGGATGTTGGGTTACTTCAATGCCAAGATAGTAATGAACATAGCCCAAATCAGTCATTTCAAAACTTTTTCCTAATTCTTTCTTTATGGATGCAATATAACTTTCATTGTTCCCTGTCATTAAAAGATCATCTATGAATGAATAAGTTCAAGCTTCCTATGTGCTCTTGAATGTGAGTCATGAAAGGACTGTTTGCTATGCTTTCCTAGAATGCATGCATCACATTGCTTAAATTTTCTAGGAATTGTAGGCAAACTAGCAACACCATTTTTCTTCAATAAGCAGAGACTGTCATAGTTTAAATGTCCAAATCTAGCATGCATAATAAACTTGATGGAAGTGTACCTTCTTCGTGATGAGAAATATATGAGAAATGTTGTGCATGAGCAGATGTTCCTTGCAGTTTGAAAAGTCTTTCTTCTTCTATTCCCCTCATGACAAGTGAGTGATCAGATGCTTTTCTTACCTCAAGCTTGCCATCAAACATATGAATGGAG
>APFE030587569.1:97080-122294 GCA_000404065.3 Pinus taeda | reverse complement strand
CTGTCATTAAAAGATCATCTACATATACCACAAGATATATAACTATTTTGCCAACTTTCTTGACAAATAAAGTTGTATCATCAAGATCAAAATGATTGAAGTTGAGTTTCAGAAGATGCTCAGTTAGCTTTTCATACCAGGCTCGTGGTGCTTGTTTGAGGCCATACAAAGACTTCACAAGTTTGCATACTTTATGTTCATGTCCTTTCACAACAAATCCTTCAGGCTGGGACATAAAAACATTTTCTTTTAGATCTCCATTCAAGAAGGCAGTTTTTACATCCATTTGATGGACTTTCCAACCGTTCTGAGCTGCCAGTGCAAAGAGTGTCGGGATGGTGGCCCATTTTGCTGTGGGAGCAAAAGTTTCCTCATAATCGACCCCTTCCTTCTGTGCAAAACCTTTTGCCACAAGCCTAGCTTTGTGCTTGTCAAGTGAGCCATCAGCTTTGTACTTGTTCTTGTAGAACCACTTGCAGCCAATTGGTTTGGTTCCAAATGGAGGATCAACCAGCTTCCAAGTGCCATTCTTTATGAGGGCATCATACTCCTTTTGCATTGCTTCTTTCCATTCATCATGAGAAGCAACTTCTTTAAAAGAAGTTGGTTCAAAATCTGTAGACAAGTTCAATTCACAATCATAAGAAACATCCATATCAACAGGTGAATTAGAGTCATCTACATCACCTCCATTTTGTCGGTTTGCATTTCTGGTTCTTGTTTTTCCAATTTCATCAGGATGAACACTTTCAAGTGTCTTTGTCAGCCACTTTGGGGGACCTTTCTGAGATGGTCCAGGCTGCTCTGTTGATTGAGTTTGGAGTGAATCAAGATTGAGTCTCCCAATTCTATCAATTACATCACTTAAAGCATCATCCGTTGTTGGAGTTTCAGACGGGGGAGAATCTTCTTCAGAAGAAGATTCCACATGTTGATCTATTATAGGAATCCCCCCTTCAAGATGTGGAATCTGATTTTCAAATTCTTGAAATGATTTCATTTTTGCGAATCTATCCAAGCGATCAAGTTGCCGCTCAACAACATTGTCAGATTTGGATGATTCAAGAAAAATTACATCTCTAGATATAAAAAACTTTTTATTTTCTTCATCATAGAGGCGGTATGCTTTGGAGGTATTTGAATACCCCAAGAAAATACACTTACGACTTCTAGCACCAAGTTTGTTTCTATGTACCTTTGGTATCAAAGCATAACAGGTGGAACCAAAAATCCTAAGATGTTTGACCGAAGGAACATGTCCATACCACAATTCATAAGGAGTCTTGTTTCTTATAGCACTAGATGGACATCTATTCTTTATCTATGCAGCACATAGAACAGCATCAGCCCAAAACATTATCTTTACATTTTTTGAAAAAAAGCATGGATCGTACCATATTCAAGATTGTTCTATTCATTCTTTCAGCTACACCATTATGTTGGGGATTATAAGGCACAGTTGTTTGATGTTTAATCCCATGTTGGCGAAGATATTGTTCAAATTCATTTGATGTATATTCTTTTCCATTATCAGTGCGAATGGACCCAATATGAGATTGTGCATCATTTTCAATCCATTTATGAAAATTCTTGAATGTTAGGAAAGCATCAGATTTGTTCTTCAATAAATAAACCCAACACATTCTGGTGTAGTAATCAATAAATGTCATGATATATTTATTTCCATTTGCAGAAGGAACAGGCATTGGACCACATAAATCTGAATGAATAAGTTCAAGCTTCCTATGTGCTCTTGAATGTGAGTCATGAAATGACTGTTTGCTATGCTTTCCTAGAATGCAAGCATCACATTGCTTAAGTTTTCTAGGAATTGTAGGCAAACCAGCAACACCATTTTTCTTCAATAAACGGAAACTGTCATAGTTTAATGTCCAAATCTAGCATGCCATAATAAACTTGATGGAAGTGTACCTTCTTTATGATGAGAAATATATGAGAAATGTTGTGCATGAGCAGATGTTCCTTGCAGTTTGAAAAGTCTTTCTCTTATATTCCCTCATGACAAGTGATGTGATCAGATGATTTTCTCACCTCAAGGCTTGGCACAACATATGAATGGAGTGACCCTTGCTGGGCGGATGTGGACCAAGGACAGCAAGTTTCTCTTGAGCTATTATGGAGTATAAAACATGGATCAAGAAGAAAGTCTGGGAGACCCAGGCAGTTTAAGCTTTTGAAAATTGTGCCAGCCCTGATGGCTTTGATTTTTGACTGATCCTGCAAAGGTAATACTCTTCCATCAACATTGTCAGTGAAATCTTCAAAAAAATCTTTTCTATGAGTCATGTGACAGGTTGCTCTTGAATCAAGTAGCCAATCATTTTTCCAGGAAGCAAGTGAAGTATTAAACAAATCTTCATTACTCCAATGTTACATTGTGCCTCAACATAGTGAGCGGATTCAGGTGCTTTACCTTTGTCTGTATCATCAGTTTTACCTTTCTGTTGGTTTCTTCTCTGCTCAATTTTGTCCCATGGTAGCTTGCATGTAGAGGCATCATGTGATCCATTTCTTTTGCAGCGAATACAATGTAAATCTGCCTTTTCTCCTTGAGGATGTCTGCCCCCCCTGCCTCTGAAGTATCTTCCTCTTCCTCTTCGTCCACCTCTTCCTCTTGTAGAATCTTGAGCAGGATATTTTTCTTTATTAGCCATGCATACAGTCTCTTCAGAAGATTCAGGGACTGTCTTCTTTCCAAAGGCTTTTTCTCTTTCAGCAAACTTTTTCACAAGGGAGTCAAAGGTTATATCCTTGAGATTTCCATTTGCTTGCAAAGACTCAAGATAATTGGAGTATGTAGGATACAGTGCCTTGAGAAAAGCAATAAGAGATATATCTAGCTCAACTTTAGTGGATTTGATATCATGCACTATAGATTTTATTTCAGATGCAAGAGCAAGAGGGTCATTATTTTGCAGTTCAAGAGTGAAGAGTTTAATCATAAGTTGGACGACTTCAAGTGCAGAATGTGAGTCATAGAGCTCTTTCAGCTTTTGTAAAGTTTCAAAGGCAGTTGAACATGTTGAAATGTGACGACTCACCTCCTTATTTACAGACGCTGCGATTAATGCATACGCTTTGTTGTTCTTGTTTTCCCATATGGCGAGCTCTTTGTCTGATGTAGGCTTTTCTGGGTCACTGTCTCCTTCACTGACACACACTCCTTTCCACAGCTCATTGAAAATGAGGGTGTGTTGTACCATCCGGGACCAGTTAGGATAGTTCTCCTTGCCAGTGAGAACTATTCCTATCATAGAGATGATTGAATGCATTCTGTAAAAGGTTACTTTTGCTAATATAAAAAAGCTTTTGCTGATATATTAGTGCTTCTGATGGCGAAAAAATTTTGCTCTTAAAAAACTTCCGCTGCTTTAAAAAATGATTTTGATATGGAGAAAAAAATCATTCAAAATTCTGCTATGCCATTATTGATCATACATATATCACCATATATATACATCTCTGCAAAAAATGTTTGAGCGCTTGCTGCTAGTGTAATATATATATTGCTGCTAGAAAGGAAGGCAAAAAATTTATCCTCAATGTATAAATTAAAGTTTTCCAAAAAGAAATTATTTCTCTCTGACAGGCGCAATCACTAGGGATTTGAAACAATCTGGGATGAGCTAGATTCAATCAACTCATATTTCTGGAAAACACGCAGTATAATGCGTCCAATAGACTTCACAACGCCTTGTACAAGTTCTTAAAGCTGTAAATCACAACGCTTCAAACACTGGCTTCAAACTCACTATTCAATGCTTCAGCGACTATTCAAGGCTCCAATACGCTGCTTAACACTCCAAAAAGCGGTTGGTTCAAAAAAGTTTGGAGAGCTTGGACAGGGAAGTACCTCTTCCAACCGATGGCTCTTATACCCGTGACTCCGTTGCGTAGAGTAAAGGTATTGAGAGCAAAGGCGTTAGCTGGTAAAAATTAAACTATAATCCGAGCAGAATAAAAATTAAGACGTTGTAAAAGAGTATCAGATTGTATTCAAATAAGTTGGCTACAACTTATTTGGGAATCTAGTCACTGAAACTAGTTTATCGCACTGCATCTCTGGATCTACTCACCACAAAATTTTCAGTGGAAAGGATTTGGAATTCGTACCGGTTCAAAGCCTTGTATAGCAACTTTCATGGTAGACAACAAACCCGGATCTCCACATTCTGTGGAGTAGGTTGTTCTAGATGAAGTGAAAGGTCATTTACAAGTTATCACTCTCAGTAACCCACGTAAGCTGAATATTGTTAGCAGGGAAGTGATACTTCGATTAGCCGAGCTCTATGAAAAATGGGACAAAGAAAACGATGCAGAGATGATGATCATCAAGGGGGTCGGGCAAGCATTTTCTGCTGGGGGAGACTTGCGGTCAGTGTATTATGGGAGCCATTACGGGAGCCTCTCAGCATTAATAGTGGAAAAAACAGTGCAAACGGTAACTATCATCAATAACAGTGGACAGATTCCAAGTTTGGATTATGCATTACAGCTTGAATTTAGAGATTGTAGGAAGAACAGTGGCGTTACCAAGTTCGAGGTGTTATCATAGCAGACAGCGACGCCAGTAGAGGAGTCAAGTACCACAACAGACAGCGCCAGCAAAGGAGTCAGGTACGCAGTCTTCAGGCAGGGAGGCGTTCTTCCAGAAATAGGACAGAGAGGAGCAAAGAGCAGGCAATGGATAGGAGTTACAAGGGACGCCTAAAAAAGGAACCTGGGACCTGTGCTCTGATACCATGTCAGGCCAGGAGTAACTCTAGGAAAACTAATGCATTTATTCGTTTAACCAGCTATCTAATATATACAAGAATGTGATTGTTCAGTTCATCTTCTCGATGATTGTTCACATTCAGTTCCCCAATCACTGAGGATTAGGTGTCAATAGAAATTAGGAGAAAATGGACAAAAAGTCACATTATGGCTAAAGAAATTGGCAAAGAGACATTAATTAACATTTTATTTATGGAAGTAAAAGAAATTAGGAGAAAATGGAGAAAAAGTCATAGATCTGTATGAGGAGGAAATTGAAGGAAAATAGAGGAAAATGAAGAAAATTAGAGGCCTCAATGATAAAAAGGCTTTTGAGGATTAGTTCATGGCTTTTGTTGGTTGAGATTTTTGATCAGTGTTACCTTTTTTCAGTTTAGTTTTGCAGATCTCTCTTTATTCTCTTTCTCTTTCATGCTCTTGCACACTTAAATATTATGGGATCACTCTAGCATGGGAGGAAAGAAGGCAAAGGAAGGAAAAGAAAGAAAATGGAAGCAAATATCAAGCAAAGAAGGCTTGGATCAAGTAGTTATAGTGGGATTACTTATATGTATCAAGTTCCATGTACGATTTCCTTGCTATTTTTTTCATGCATGGTACATGCATGTGTGTATTTGGTTCTCTTGTCTTCATTGGCATGGGTTTTACCAAGCATGATAGTGGTTTTTGGCCTTGCCTTGCCTTGTCCGGATAGGCATGGTGTGCTGAGGTTTTTTACTTGGTTGAGATGGATTGTTAGATAGTTTCTAAATTGAATGGGGTGGTCTCAGGAAATATTACAAGGCCTAGGAATCCCTTGACTGGTAATGGCGGGATACATAGTAAATCCTGGTTGTGAATACCCTTGTTGGCAGGGAAAATTTTAAGAACCACCCTAAATTTATATGTATAATAAATTGGCGAATCCTTATGAGACATAGGAAAAATGGGAGGCGATTTTATCACTAATTTAATATATATATATATATATATATATATATATATATATATATATATATAATATATATTATATATATATATATATATATATATATATATATATATATATATATATATATATAGTATTATATATAGGCAAAATCTTTCACCTGAATAATAAAACATTGTGAAGTATTGGCCAATGTTTTGTTAAGTATGAAACCATGTATGATAATAATAAAACATATTCATTAAATTGTAACATACTAACATACATGTTTGGAAAAACGAAACATAATTTTCACTTCCTACTAACAATGTTGTAAGTTTTAGTGTTCATGTTTGTCATGGTAGGAGAGACTAATGTTTTCTCTACCATTTTTGTCAAGCTACCACTTTTTCCAAGCTATCAAATTTCTTTGTTATTCCATAAACTCCAATTGTGAGATTAAAAAAAAACACATCAAGTTTGTTTACCCCAACACGCCAACAAGTAGCAAGCCCCAACTATATAATATAATGAAGTAGTAGGTTTCCCAAAGGCCTGAAGGAGATCTAATGGAAAGAAGTGATCGTTGTCAAAAGCCTTCCAATCAATATGTAAATATATAAATGTAGATTTATTATTATTTTAATTGGAAATATTCAATTAAATAATAAAATTTAATTACGTCTTTCCCAATCTAAATTTTTTATTAGCATAATTCACTACCTTCAGACCATTTTTAACAACGTTGTAACATGTAGATTAATTTCATTTTTGGTGCACAATCTCCGCCTTTTTAGGAAAATATGGTGAAGTGACCCAACCCCTATAGATCATTACGATAATCTAAGAATAACAGAGAAGATGAAAGGTTGTACAAACCAACATATTTTTCAAACAACTAATCCAAGATTAGTTCGTTAACTTTTTCATGATGATATCATATTGAGAACATTTGAAAAATGGTGGGAAATCTCGGCAACAACTATCTCTTCTCTACAAGGGTGATGCGGAAAGAGTTAAGATTTCATTGTTTTGAATTTTTTTTGTTAAATCAGAAAAACCAATATTAATAGAGATATCCATATTTTTTACTAAATTTTGTGAAGTGACTAAGTGTAGCTTTAACCATTCACCTTAAGATTTTTTTTTACAATATAATTTCCTAAGTATATTTAATACCTTCATTATCATAAAAACTAACCTATATCCATCTTAACTCCACATCTACCACTCTTAAAGGGATGAAATCTATTTATCCCTCCCAGCACCAACCTATATCCATCTTAACAACACATCTACCACTCTTAAAGGGATGAAATCTATTTATCCCTCTGAACCCTTGGTAGACCTAGAATTAAGATGGATCCAAGTTGATAGAATATTTCCCCTTTAAATAGTCTATGCTCACATGAATACCATGGTACTACCATGGGTCAATACCATGGGTTATCATAAACCTGGAGCTAAAAAACTACTATTAGTAATTTATAAAAATTAATAATTGACTTTTATTTCGTTTAATTTTAACCAAGTTAAAATGTTTAAGTGACATTAAATTACAAGATCCACTTTTACTCTTGATCTACCCGGAGAGGGATCAAATATTTTTTCAGTCTATGTTATTTTGCATATCACGATATTTGATCCAAAATAAAGATGGATCTATGCTAGTTTAATTCCCCCCTTTAAATAGGATGCATTCCATGTGAATACCATGGGTCAATACCATGTGCCATATTTATTTTTATTAATACTAATATTATGGTTAATAATGTTTTTTTGCATGGTATTAATAATAATTTGGCCCATGGTATTTGGCCCATAGGCTTCACCTAAATATAACACATCTTTTGAGTGTTCATAAACATAAGGTGGATTATGAGTAAATATAAAAAATGTTTTATTTATTTACCATACCTCTCGTTTATTTATATTTTTATTAATTTACCATACATTTTTTATAAATATGGCATTTGGCCCATAGGATTCAATTAAATAAAACCTCTTTTTTGAGCTTTCTTAAATAAAAAGAAAGTTATGGATTAAATATAGAAAGAGGTTTTATTTATTTACCATACCTATAGTTTCTTTATATTTTTATTTATTTACCATACCTTTGAAGTATAAAAAGAGATTTTATTTATTTACCATACCTCCACTTTATTTATATTTTTATTTATTTACACATTTGGTTGTTCATAAATATAAGGTGACATATGAAGTAAATATAAAAAAAAATGTTTTATTTATCTACCATATCTCTCGTTTATTTATATTTTTATTAATTTAACATACCTCTTTTATAAATATGGTATTTGGCCCACAGGATTCACTTAAATGAAACCTCGTTTTTTTTAGCCTTCTTAAATAGCAAGAGGGTTATGAACTAAAGATAAAAAGAGGTTTTATTTATTTACCACACCTCTAGTTTATTTGTATTTTTATTTACGTACCATACCTTTGAAGTAAGTATAAAAAGAGCTTTTATTTATTTACCATGCCTCCACTATATTTATATTTTTATTTATAACTATCATAAATACATTTTCTTCAAAATGAAGGCGAATGGAAGATTGTAACTCCTAATTTCAAAGGCTAAATTTACTTTTTTTACCCATTCCCTTAGAATAAGGTGGGCTAACCTCCATACCTAATTTTTTATAAAATAAATTTGAGGTGATTTGTAACAATGTGCTATGATACAAATATTTGCCCAATAAAAATATAAAACCCCTTAATTTAGCCCAACGGAAAAAAATCGCCCCTAAAATTTCCATGCTTGTTGGGACTAATAATCCCTTGACTAGTAATGGCGGGATAAATGATAAATCCAATAGGTGAATACCCTTGTTGGGCATAGGAATCCCTTGATTGATAATGGTGGGATACACGATAAAGCCTAAAGGGTAGGCATGGACAAATTCTTCATGGTTTAGGTGGAGAGATCCGAAGGCATCATGCTTGTTTAGGGCCTAGTGATCCCTTGATTGGTATATGGTGGGAGTACGGTAAATCCTATAGTGTATGTTTGTTTTTTGTGCTTAGGAATCTCTTGGTAGGATACATGGTAAAGCTTGAGGAAGTCTTGATTGGTGTCCCACATTCATATTTGGAATATGGCATAGGAGTGATTAGCTGAAAGAAATATTTGATTTAGCCCAATCTATGGTCAGGTGGTACATGGAAGTCCCTAACCTAGATGCATTTTTCATATGTTAATAAGAGCTCGTTTATTCATATTGGGGGTCTAGCTCAGCAAAAAGAAAGCTAACTTAGGGCTTGGGTAACTAGAGTGGTTGGTTAGTCACTAGGGGTCATGTAGCTCCTGAGAAAGATAAATTTGGTTTTTGGCATGTTGATTCCACTTAATTAACTGTAAATGGGGAGTTGAGTCATATCATAGTAACTATTCATTACATATTTACCCCTGGTGGATTGGTTAGCTTGGGTAAATGTGTGAGGGTGGTTACAGAGTGGTATCAAAGCATGGTTCAACTCTTGGACTAGATGGACGAAATGTGGTTGTCATGCACACATGTAGGTTCTATATGTGCTTTTTATGTATGCATAGTGGTGGTCAATGTTACAGTTGTGTTGTCATGTAGAATTTGATGATTTTGTTGTTGGCATTTGTTTGTCATGAATGCATGTTGGTTGTATATGCATTTGTTATGCATGTCAGCGTCTATATGTTTTTATGCATGTAAGTGTCTATATGTTGTTATGCATGCATTGTCATGGTTATGTTTAAGCATGCATGGTAGGTTAGGCATGCATCGTGGTGGTCATTATGTAGTTTTTGTGATCATGATGTTAATGTATTGGATGAGATAAAGCAGGAGAAGCAAATTACTAGAGCGAGGTTGCAACACTAGACCTCAGGGTAAGAGCAGATCATCATATTGGTTTGTATGTTGGTCATGTAGCTATGTTGGTTAATGGTTGTTATAAGAATTATGGTCATGTGAATTCTTGTCATTCTATTGTTGTTGTGGTTACATGCATGATAGATGCTAGTTGATCAGTGTGGTCATATGCACATGCATTAGATAGTTCAGAATAATAATAACTTCTTGTTATGTGCATTATGGTTATATACATTATGATTACAGTTATTGCAACTAAGATCTTGATGTTATATGTATTGTGTTAATATCGATTTTCCTATACAAATGGTTAAGCTTATGGTATTCAGGTATGAGTCGATATACTTATGATATTGTGTCATACTAATCTAGACTGAATTGTGCATATGTGATAGGCTCCCCTAAGATACACTGAGGTATGATTTTTATTATATTATCTACTTAGTTTATCTAACATGGTATTTTTATAGGTTGTTTGAATGTTTGATTAATTACATGATACGAGTATGTGTCTATAAGATTGCATGAATAAAAGATATTGTTTTAAGATGATCGTGCTAACATAATATGTGGAGATAGTTGATATGCACTTGAGTGTAGGTAGGTGATAGTTGTAGCATTATGTCTTATGAATGTTAGTTAAGTATGACATGGATGTTAGTCTTGGTAAAGGTTGATTTCAAATTAATAGACATAATGTCTTTATCTTTGGAACGTGTGACTTATATGTGTGAACAGTTGCAGGGAAACATGGTTGGCATTAGCATGACAAGGTAATAATTGATTTGTTTATATAACTAACAACTGGGTGATGTGATAATAGACAATAAAATTGAATTACAGTAAGGTAAAAGGTAAAATAAAGGAATTGGGTGAGAATTCCTTTAACTATGTTTGGAAACTGTAGTTCCAAATGAACGAGTGTTTTAAATGAATATGGGAAGTCTTCTTCACCTTCATTTCATTTAACATTATGTGGATATGTGCTATATCCATGAACATGTATATGACATGTATAAAAATTGGTTTTCAATTTTGGTTGGATTTGTTAAGGAATTGGAATCCCTTAAGAGATCATATATACACACGTTTAGTTACAAGGAAGCATACTTGGAACATCAAGGTAAGGTAACTAGTACATTGTTATATTTATTTATGCACTAACAGTTATGTGTCTATGGAAGTATGATGGGATTGCATGGCAAAAGAGACTGCCGTGAAATCTTGAAGAAGACTCGAGTTGAGGTTACCTTTGAAAGCATTGGGAACCATGGGGATTCATTCATGGTGTTTGTTGCAAGTTTTGTGTTGTTAGTCTTTTGTGATTTGTTTGCACTTGAATTGTACTTTTTTTATGTCTAGTGCATGGCCATGCTAATTTATTGTGGTGTCATATTGTTATTGGTATTTCATGGTTTTCTTCTTGTTTGTTTCTTATTCTTTCCTTTTATGCTTAAGGGTCCTAGGAATTGGTTGGGCAAAGAGGAAAGTTAATGGAGCTTGAGAGAGTTGAATGAAAATCAATAGGTAATGTAAGACCTAAATGAAGCTCGGTGCATGTATAAGGGAAGATGAAGGCGATAATATGACATCTAGTTGGATTTCTTGGGTCTATTGAGGTAAATGGATAGTGGTAGGACAGGGATGAGGAAGGTAATTAGGAAAGTTAAAGTAAATGGATTTGAGGCATCAAATTCCTTCGCTAAGTTGGGAACTATCGTTCTCAATGTTATGCATTTTGAGCATGAATAAAGGGGGTTCTCTTAACCTTGACCTTATGATATCTGGTAATTATGTTGTGATCGTGATTATGCTGATGCCTCTATACGTATACATGTATGTATGTATGTTGTTGTCAAACAAGATTGTCAAAGATCATGATTGTTTTATGCTAATGTTTATATGTATGTATGTATGTCATTGTCTAACAATGTCGTCAGGGATCATGTTTGTGGAGGAATAATTGCGTATGCAAGTGAATCTAATTAAGAGATTCTTGGTCTTATGAGGAATCTAGTGGGAAGAGTAGCCCTGACAAATCTATGAGCTCAGTATCATGTGGATATGAATTGATATTATGTGATTATACTATGTTTATGTTATAGTAGGTAATGTTGAGGGGTACATCAACAAAATGAAAGAAGTGTGATCTATAGCATGTTGGGGCAAGCATGGATGGTGGGATGACACTAGAAGCAAGGTTTCCTGATAAAGATATTGTAGTACTTGGATGTTCAGTATTACTAATGTGTATATGTTGTACATATTGTACAATTTGTACCCGTGATGTTGTATACATGTCGTGTTATGCATATATGGTGTTGTGCACATGTCATTATGTGGTGATGTGTACAAATGGTGTTGTGTGCATGTTGGATATGTGGTGTTGTGTACAGATGGTGTTGTGCACATGTTGTCTTGAAGAATGTGTAACTAGGTTCAATATTAATAATTATGAAATGTACCCTTGTATATATAAAATGAAAAAGAAATCATTATTATTGTTATTGAGTTTGGGTTTCTTTCCCAAGGAATTTATTTTATAGGTCAAGCACCCATTAAGTGCTTCTAGATTTGTCCTAGGTATAGGAGTCATTTTCATATATGGAAGACCCTATGGGCACATTTTAAATTGTAAAAGAAAAATTACTTTGTCTTGAAATGTCAAAAATACCTCCGAGATCAAGTTGGCCTAATGAGTTGTCAAGTCGGCCTACATGAAGAGAAACGTCCACCCTTGAAAGAAGCCTATATAAAAGAAGAACTCATCCTCCATTTGGATCATTAATTCACTCATATCTCATGTGAAGAAGGAAGCAACAAAAGCTCAAAAACAAAAATACGAAGAAGAGAAGGACAAGGAAGTTCAAAGTGTTTGGGTATCTCTACATTCTTTTGGTAGTACGAAATTTGGGCAGTACTTTCTTTTGGGAAGAAGAATATTCTGGGGCAACATAATCTTCTGGGGTAGTCTGAAGTCTAAGCAACATATTCTTCTGGAAGTGTGAATTTAGGGTTTATGCACTTGGGGATTCTATGGTTTGATTTTGGAAGCAAGAAGAGAAAGAAGGAAAGCTAAGGTCTCTTGGGGTTTCCTACTAGCCCTAGGAATAAAAGAAAGGTAATAAAAGTCAAGAGAAGAGCAGTTAGAGGGAGATCGAAGTCCCCTAGAGAAGAAGCAGCAGTTGTTGGGCAACAAAATTTCAGATTTATTGGGAGGTCGAAGATATTATAGCTAGAGACCAGGTAAGACTTGATTTTGGAGGGTATTTGTCTAAGTCTAAGTCATGGTATTTGTCAATTAAAATATCTGAAAGATAAGAAGAAATTTTTGGGTTTTCCCCTCAAGAGGAGGGGTTTTAACCTTGGCTTACAGCCTATATATTGTGTCACATTTCTTACTGTTTTGGTAGATGTTCGATGTATTGCACATGGGAATAATTAAGATCAAAGCTAATAAGTAAAAGGGTAACACAAATAATTATCAAGTTAAGAGAATTTGCATATAAATTTCCTTATTGAACTCTCAACATGGTATCAGAGCTTTGGTTCTCGAAGGGCATCATGAATATTTCCTCTACAATGAAGAAGTTCATCACAAAGATTGCAACCCATCTCAAACGTATCAAATAAGTATGGAATTTCGTATTCTCTTCAAAGAAGGTATCACTCAAGGAAAGGGATGAAGGACTCTTCTTGTCTCTCTCTAGCACATTTCAAGATGTAGACATCTAGGTGATTGATAGTGGTGCATCAAGGCACATGTCTGCTCATTCCCACCAATTGAATACCTTCTCAAAAGGAAAATCAACATATTATGTGGAACTTGGAGACAAGAAGAATTGATAAATGACAATAAGAAATTCTAGTTTAATTTTTCCTTGAGTTAAACTGAGAATTAAAATCGAATTCTATTCTCATAGAAAATTGTAAATAATTATTTAAGTTTAATTAACTTAATTAGCTTAGGAATTTTGAGTTGGAATTCTTCCTATAGTCATGTATATGTTCTCCCTAAGTTTTAGTGGCCCCGTATGAGTTTAAATCGAGTTGGAAATTAGATCCCTCAACTTACTGAGTTAAGTTTAGTTAAATTAGTTCTGAATTGTTTTTGGAACTAATAGAGGACTAACACTCAGTTGGTGCATTAATGCATCCACTATTGCTGCTGCAGTTAACTAAAGATTCCCTCATGAGAAACTCATGCATGTCAGTTCAAAGAAAGACCCAGTTGAGACTAGAGTGCAAGGATAGTGTACTATCAGTGGTATTATTTACTAGAGTGTAAATATCATGCATGCATTAGAGATTGATCCTATGTTTGGATTGCACAATTTTGGAGGCATGAATTCCCTATATATATGGGTTGTTCATCCTAGGAATTACGTAAGATATTAGGGCTTGGAGAGCTACAGAATTAGTCAAGTGTTGGCCAAGAGCTAGCTTGTGAGCTGAGAGAGTTGAGCATACTTGTGCGAAATTGTTCTGGTGAGAGCAAGCTTTCTATCTTCACTCATATTTATGATATATGCAATACAAATGGCAGGGTTTTGAGTAATGGCTTTCCCCAGATACATATTTTGTTATGTGCCATTGATTTATCTTATACTTGTTCATATTGTTTTCATCAATCTATTGGCTTCCACTGGTTGAAAGTAGAAGTAGATTCTTCTCCAATGCTTTTGTAAATTGCATGAGCTTGTGAATCTACATGATTTTCTACATGGTATCGAAGCTAAGAACAGTATACCAGAGGATATTTCGAAGTTTTAATTTTTGGGTTACAGGTGAAATTTGAATTTGCAATACATACATCAAGATCGATAGATGGCATTCTATGGTTTGCGGCTCGAGTATGCCTTGGAAGGAAGCTCGAATTTTATAGCCTTGAGGGACAAAATGGAGGTTGTGCTAGAGAATGATGGCTTGAATTATTTAATTAATCAAGAAATTCATAAGCTAGCAGCATTGAATGTACAAAATTTCGCCGAATGGATAAGTGTGTGGTGAAGGTGAGTCGGATAATCCCTGAGGGAGTTCGAGACCACATTGTCTCGAGTCTCCATGGGAAGGAAAATTTGTATGATATGTGGAAAGTATTGATGGAATTGTATCAGAACAATAGTTACCAAAGGAAATTAGCACTAAAAGACAAACTTCGAAAAATCAAAATCGAGAAAGGTGAGACGATTCCAAAATAATTAATCAAGGGTGAGTCTTTCTCTTCTAGGAATCCCAAAAAGTTGGCATAGTTATAAAGACTCTGTAAATGGTCAGGAGAATATTACAAATTGGAACAACTGTGGTCAAATTTGTTACTGGAGGAGATCAAGAGGAACACTAGGGATGGCTCTTCATCAAAGATTGATGATGAAGAGAATTGTGCCTTAGAGATTAAGGAAAAGAAGGGGAAAGGGAAAGATTCTGATTCCAAATGAGATTCTTATCATGGAGGTAAGAAGAAAGACATGACGAAATTTAAATGCTTTCATTGTCATGAGCTGGGCCATTTTGCTACAAATTTTCCACTCAATAAGTTCAATAAGAAGTCCTCAAGAGGAGCAGCAGGTGAGGCTTTGGCCTCTCAATTCGAATTGTAATTTTCCCTCATTGCATGCATGGTGCCATCAATGATGGGAAGTGTATGGTACTTAAGTAGTGGATCTTCATTCCACATGATTGACAACAAAGCATTATTCAACGACCTGGAGGAGAAATATCTCCATATTCTTATCGATATGGGTGATGACGGGAAGTATAGTGTTACTCAATTGGGCATGATTAATTTTTAGAGGGAGCATGGGGATCCACTGACCTTGAAGAATGTTATGTATGTGCTTGGGCTGAAGAAGAACTTGGTATCTCTTTCCATGCTTGAGGAAAGAAGCTATGATGTGATCTTCTCGAAAGGAAAGACGTCCCTTCGAAACACATAGCCATAGGTCAAGTAAAGAAGATAGGGATTTGGGTGAAGAATCTCTATAAGCTAGAGGTAGAGGAGTGTGTTGCTTTAAGCACATAAGAAGAAAGGGTGCAACGCCGAGATGTTGGCGAGTTGTGGCATAGGAAATTGGGCCACTTGAATCGTGGGGCTTTGAATATGTTGCAACAGATCTCTACTATTCTTCCTAAAGGTACACTTGAACAAGTTGATACACACAAGGGGTGTAATTTTGGAAAATACACAGAGTCTTCCTTTCATGACAGAGACAGTCAAGTACAGTCTATTCCAGAGCAATTCCATTCAGATGTGTGTGGAACATTCTCGATAGCATCCACAGCCAAACACATGTATTATGTTATATTTTTTTATGACTATTCTCGTAAATGTTGGGTTTTTTTCATGTAGAAAAAGCATCAAACTTTCAAAAAGTTTTATGAGTTTAAAGCATTGGTGGAGAAAGAGCTGGGAGAGAAGGCATTGTGCTATTTAACAACCCCCCATTTATTTATATATAAATCTCTTAGGAAATTATTATATAAATAAAGGGGACCCTTTAATTTTTTAAATCATAAAAAAATAAAACATTTTAGTGTTTTAAAAGAAAAAAAATTGAGTTTAGTTGAACAAAAAAAATCCAAATTTCATTGGCCCAAACAACTCAAATGAGTTGGCCTTAAATAAATCCTGAAGTTACCAAACTTCACAAGTCTTAATGAGAAACTCACCATTTTATCCTTTTGAAATGATGTGATGCGATAAAGTATATTGCAATCACATATCCCAATGAGTATAGTCCCCGAAAACAAAAACATACTTAAGCTTTAAAAGCCTTAAGTATTGTTAAATATCTTCTCTATATCAAAGCTTACCCACATCACAAAGTTTATAATAAGTGCAATTTAAAAATCCCTGAGGACCACTCTGATTTCGATATACAATAAACCTTCTGGACCCGATATAACAATTAACGCAACCCTATAAATATGTCGTGGCTGGATGAATTGCAAATTGGCAAAAGGTAGGCCACTCCATTCACTTCCGATCTCTCAACTGTGATAAAGCTTTTTATTAAAGTGCTACTTTAATAAAATCATAAGAATGAATAAAACAAAGGAAAGGAATGTTAAAAGATAATAGTAAGTCAGCAGTCAGGACTGCTCCACCACCACATCATTCCTCATGATTTTGCAATCGCAAAAGGATTTTGTTCATTCCCATTGTTCTCCACTTTAAACCCCCAATTTTGATATTACAATCACCGCATCACAAACTTTTGATACCCAAACCACCGATATAATTGTATGAAATCACATATCAAGAAACCAAATTGATACATGTTTACAATTACTGTTTGAAAGGATTTTGTGATACGACCTATTAATTGAATAATAAATTATCACGTGAAGCCATGATTTCAGTTATTAAGGACTTGTAATAGTATTTATGATTTAAAGCCACAATGTGATTTGATGGCCTTTATTTAGATATTTCATATGTTTTCGCATTTAAACTATATTCATCATCATTTCAAACCTTGTATGTTCAATGCTCCCGCATTTCAAACCTATTGTTCTTCATTCTTCTATGTTTCCAATTGCAAGCTAATACTAAAAACCAGTAGTGTAGTAGAATGACTAAAGCAAAGAAAATAAAGAAAACCATGGCATCTTTGCAACCCACACCTCTTGTTTCCGTAGTAACAGAAATGCCCTCGCTTTTCATGAACACTACGTGCACGATAGACAGTTGAACATCCTCGTGGGAATCCATGTATCAATCACTTGAAACTGAAGGAACCAAGGTAATTCAAAGTGTAGTAACAACAGATGTTACTTCATCTTTAGAAGCCTCCAACTGTGAAGTCGCCAACTCTTTAATCACAGGATCATTACTCGACCTAGGATCCTTCCTTATATTGATATGGTGAAATGGACAATTGAAAACATCAATATTGTCGATAGGACATTCTTGACTTCAAGAAAAATAGTCATCAGGTCTTTTACAGCTCAACATAAGATATATGGCAAATCTTTCCTCGAAAACTTTGCAATAGAGAATGAGGTGTCATGAGATCCAATTAGATGATGGAGATTCTACCCAAACAAACAAAAACATGAAAATTCAGATATGTACTCTTTATCTTCTCTCACCTCTCCCTATTCTTATGTCGCAACTATGGTGTATAGGCTATTTGAGTACCCTAATACAACTAAATTCTTAGCCGAACAGGTTCCTTTTATCGAGGCAACATCATATTCTTATATAATGGATTGGGGCACTATCCTTTCAAATAACATTGCCTCCCAAATCCGAGAATATAGACAAATCCAGTATGTTACTAGCAGAGTAGTTCCACCATTATTTATGAGTGCATATATCATGGATGCAGTCTGTTACACTTCAAATTTCCCAATCATGGGATGGAAATGGACCATTCAATACCCCACTTTTATCCATATATGTCATAAAATCCTATGGGAGTCTAGTTTCCATGCCCATTTTTATCAAAATTTCCAAGGATTCATTCTACCAATACACCAACTTGTTTTCGATAAAAGAGCCCCAAGATTGTTCGAAGAGGCCAAAACTGATTTCATACCTATAGGCAAGTGTTTTTGTGAAGAACTATTTACCTATGTTAGAGTCTATGGAAGTCTAGAAGCACCTCATATTCTCCCATTATATGTGCTTGATAAACTACTAGCCAGGGAAATTGCCTATCAAACTGTAGGGGATGGATTGACAAAAACCCTAAAGGAAGCCAAGAAATATTTATGGCCTTCATTTCCTATCGAATGTGGTGTATATTCTCTACATGATTTCAAGCATGCTTTTCTTGAAATTGATAACATAAAATGTTTAAATATTTCTATTGTGTCTGGCAGTCAATTTGATCCAAACAAAGTAGAACATAATGTTACTGCTCAAGTAAAAATCAGGAAATCCAGTCATGAAGATGATGACTATGATGCCCTATTTGAGTCTACAAGATATTTTCACAAATAAAGCACCGGGCTACATTGAAACTTGGTCTAAAAAAGTTAGCGCAATTCAAAGAATACATGGAAAAAAGACTGCAGAACATCACTTTGCATCTGTTGAGGATTTCTTAAGTGATTTCCCAAGAAGAGCAGAATTTAGGACAAAATTCAAAACAAAACTTAGAGCAAGTTTCTAAAGATATTGAAGTGGAAGATAAATCAACAAAAATCCATACTGATAAAAAACCCTTCAAGAATGAACTGGATGAAGCTTGTAAACAATTTGATCAACAATTAAAAGGAGAGCAAGGGGAAGAGAATATTGAGCTAGAGAAAATAGTCATCACACCCTAGAACACCGGATAGAGTTCGTTTACTGATAAGGCTTCTGATAAAGTTGTTAGTACAAATGAAATTGAAATTACCTTGGCATTCCCTTCATCCAAAATTGTCCTTAAAGTGGAAGAAATCCATCCTCCTAATTTCTTTTATAGTCTCAAACATTGGGTTGTAGTTAAGAGATAGAGGAAAAGGAGAATTATGGAACAATCATTCCCAGTGATATACCAATGGACATAGTGTGGAAGGATCACAAACTGATGGTTCAGATAATTTAACAAATTTGGCACAGTTTGCAAGTGCTTATGCATCTACCATGATTGATAAAGCAGCAGAAGTTCGACAGCTAATCAGGGAAAAGGAATAAATGATTCAATAGTTGGTATAGGAAAAACAAAGTATTGATCAACAAGTGAAGACATAGTTGTCTCAACTACAGCAAATATTTGGCCAATTAAAGCTCCAACATCAGGAAAAGATCAATACTAAGGATACTCAAATCCGACAGCTCCAGTTTTCACTTGATCAGTTGAAGGACAATCCTAAAGTGGAAAACTTTATAAAGGAAGCATTATAGCTAAACACCTTGTTATCGCAGCAACAAGCAATATTCTGTCAGAAGTTATCAACCATCGATCCACTATGTTTCAAAAGTGATTCACTCGTGAATAAATCATCAGATCTGAGGGTGACTTTCAATGACATTGACGATAAAATATCAGGATTTATAACATGGTAGGATACACTAGAAGGAAAAGCAACAGACCTTCCCAGAGTAGAAGAGTCTCATAAGGAAATCCTCTTTACTTATATGGACATTTAGTTGAAACAGGCAGAAAGAGTAGTCTCTAGAGGCAAAATGTTTCCAATAACATCATTGAAACTATCAATGATAATATTCATAATTCCAACATGATTCAAGAATTCCCACCTACCAATATTCTTGATATTAAATTTTTGCAATGGTAATGGTAGGAAATTTCAAAGGTAAAGGAAGAAGCAATTAAAAAGTTGACAAAAATTGACTGGGATATGTACTGGAAATATCTTGTGAAGCCACACAGTCAGCGGCTGATGCTCTGTTGCCTTACTTACTCATCCACTCATATGCTTCCTGCGCTTTTAGATGTGGTGCACATTGGACATATACACATGAGGACAAGTCAACCCCCTAAAGTTAAGCCAATGTTAGATATTTATGAGATCAAACAACGAATGGAAGAATAGACACATTTACATTCATGAGCTCGTCATTCCAACAATCTCTATTTTTGTCCTATGGTCTCTTATTTTAGGGAGAGTTGTTTTAACCTCCTCGGCATTTTTCATGTATTGTCTATTTTTAAATTTTATTTTTGCTATATAAATCCTTTCATGTCTACAAAGAAAGAGTCCCAAAATTTTATAAGGAAAGGCTTTGGAAGCTTTCACTTCTATAATTTCAAGATTATCTTAGTAGAATGACCGGATCAGGGTCTTGAAGTTTCGTAGAGAAGGCTTTGAGAGCTTGAAATTTTGTATTCTTGAAACCATATTAATGAGAAAGGTTGGACCATAACTAATTCTCTCATCAGTAGAGTAACATACATCGGGTACTTTTATCATTTTATTTATGTTTTTTTATGAATTGATAGTCATTCCTCTTTATATTGTTTATTATATGTATCTTTTCTAACTCAGTTATGCTAATTCATTTCTGAACATGCTAGAACTGTCATCCTTAATACACATATAAGAGATTTGTTAAGTTATTTGATTGCGATATGAGTTTCATCAATTATTTTGATTAACTATTTAATCAAACTAATTATCTTAAATGATTTTAATTTTTGCAAGTGTTTGATTAATCTTTATTATCATGCAGTAAGCAAAATTATTTTAGATCACATAAACATAAGTAACCTCGGGTAATAGATAGATTAATACATGTATTTTAGTTTATAATCACTTCTATTTATCAACTAGATTCAGTTATAAGCACTCTACATCCATTCTATCACATTGTATTTGGAAATTGGTCCCATTATATCCAGTCAGAGCCATTGTTCCAAATGGAAAAGGGACAGTATTCAAGTCCTAAACTGAGTGGTTATCCCCAATGTTGTTGCAACGATTTTCGAGGCATCAACATTTTTGGATCTAGAAGGAGGTCCTCCAACTATGAATGGCAAAAAGAACTCAATCTGAATTAAAAATCCATTCTAAGAGTCACTCCCCCTCAAGATCACCCTCAACTTCTAGATCTTCATCCAAAACTCATATTTCTAGATCAGAGGTTGAGCAATCTCCTCCTAAATCTCCTAGCACATTTCTGAAAATACCCTCTTTAGATTATAATCTAGTATCACCTGAAGTCCACACTTTAATAAAGAAATTGGGAGAATTTTTTCTTTCGGTAGAAAAGGCTATGCCATCTAAAGCTTCTAAAGGAAGTGTAACCTCTAATTTACAACCCACTCAGCTTTTAACTCATTCTCAAAGAGAGAAGCTTGGGGTTCCTCCATTTGAATTTCATCTTCCTTTTTTTATGGAAAAAAAACTAAGAAATTAGAGTCACAAACATCCACTAGTAAGATTTTGTCAAACTCATCTCAACAAACTCCTTCATTCCCTCCAATCATTCATGCTAATACCCCTTCTTCTCAAAGTACTGGTGCCAGTTCATCTAGCACTAATACACAACCTTTCTCTTCTTTCACACAATCACCCTCAACATCCACCTCTTCCCAAACTCAAATAATGGCAAGAAGACAACAAAATCCACCCCCACCACTAGTTAGATCATGGGTCAATCTTGGAGCTATGCAAATGCTAGCACCTCTCCATGATCTACCTAAACATCATGAAATATGGCTACCAAAATTTAATCTTGATGATGGATTACCTATTGAAGAGCATCTCCATAATTATATGTTTGCCATTAATCTTAACAAAGTAGTTGAAGAAGATTGTGTAGTAGGATTGTTTCCCTACACTTTTCAAGGATTGGTAGGTTCATGGTATTTTTCATTACAACCAAGGTCTATTACTAATTGGGACATGTTTGAAGAACATTTTTTGCTAAATTTGGTGATGATCGCGCAACTGCATCCCTTGTTAATGATCTTTCTCATTTAAAAGCAAAATCAGGGGAAAAGATCAAAGATTTTATTCTACATTTAATAATTTGCTAAATAAAATCCGAGTTACATCAAGCCCTAGTGTTGATGTACAACTCTAATGG
The DNA here is from genome assembly GCA_000404065.3 of Pinus taeda. NCBI lineage: Eukaryota > Viridiplantae > Streptophyta > Pinopsida > Pinales > Pinaceae > Pinus > Pinus taeda. Next base: position 100,237 of record APFE030587569.1, on the reverse strand, counting down.
TACATTTCCTCTCTTCCTTCTAATATAGTGATTTTTGTTGATAGAGCCCTTAAGGCTACTTTAGTAGAAAACATGAATTAATCCCTCTGTAGAAAATAGAATAATTTCACTAGAAAAGAAGATTTCCCAAGAAGAAAGAAAGATGAAAAAATTTACATTTAAGGATGAATCAAAGAATAAATCCCCTTATTTTCTAGGTAAATCCTATATGCGGATAAAGACAATCCCTTTATCCCAATGAGTGGGGCTAGCAACAAATGAGACAATCTACAAGACACTTTCCTAATTACAATCGAAACGAGAGAAGAGGAAGGAGACCTACCTTGTTCTAATGCTATGATGTACTTCTTTGTTGAATATTTTGACTACTTTCTCCCCATGCTCAGTCCTTACTGCTCACAGTGTTTGAATACCAGAAAAGGAGGCCAAAAACACAACAAAGCATACAAGTGCAACAAGCATAATTGAATGTAATTGACTTAATAGATCAAGGAGCATTAAGATAAATGAAGCATTGACACAAGAATTTATAGAAAGTGAACCAACAATTGTATATATTAATGAATAAACGAGGAAGCATACAAACTAATCCTTGATGTTAGTAAGCCCTCCTTCAGTGAATTTCCAAGTCCAAGCTCAAGCTCTCCAAGAACTCCTTCTCCAAGCCAAAGTGAATAGCATGTACGCACTATCTCAGCATAAGGGTGAAAATAATTAGAGACTAACCATTTTGGAATGGGAGAGGATGAATATATAGGCAGGGAGAGGGAGTTAGGATCTCATCTAAGATAGGGGAAGGCCCTCATCTCAAGGAGGAAGCTCATAGAGATAAGATCAAAGGGAAATATTGGGGGAATTGACCACATCCTCAACAAACAACCTCCATCTCATTGTTTTGGAAGCCTATAGATCACGAAGCTTCTTGTCCTCTTTGGGAAAACTTGCCTTTTAGGGATCAACATGAGTATCTAGGTAAAAATCGTGTTGGGAGTGCAAGGTTAGTATGGTGCAACTAGCCATCAGCATGGGTACAACCAGGGTTACATATCAGGATGGGTACATTGCACAATTGTCAAGTTTTGGGAACTCCGAGGTATGACATAGGGAAGTGCAGGAGGTGTGTTAAAATATTTTGTAATGTAATAGCCCCAAAATAACAACACATAATTAATTAGATTAATCAAGTGATTTATAATCAACAAACAATTTATCACTAATTAACATTAAATTACTAAAATATGAGTAAAGAGAGAAAACTTACCTGTGGAACGCTAGTTGAATGCTAGTGGAATTTTGCTACCTACAACAAAGTCTTGGGGACGACTCTCCACCCAACCGTAGGCTCAATTGCACAAAATCTTAATACAACTAGCCAACCCTAAGCCCTCAATGAACATACTATCGCAAGGTATCCTTGTCTTATAGCACTATTCTCCCAATAGAATGGATGATTAAATCATGGAATGATGGAATGATGGAATGCCTCTCATCTTCCTCATCATCTATTAAATAGAGCAAACATTGGAAGGAGAACCACATGCACACACTCCATGTGTCCACATGCAACTTTATTGCTTTCTTGCTTTATTTCTTTTGTTTTTACTTTTTGATAGCTTTGCTAATTTTTCCTACTTTATTGTTTTATTTCTATTTATATTTATTTAGAGCTTTAGTATTGTTATTTATATTGTTTATTTTATTTATTTTTACTATTTATTATTTTTTTTATTTATTTTCTTGTATTTTTAATAGTATATTATTTATTATTTATTATTATTACTTTTATTATTTATTATTTATTATTAAGGGACATTACATAATCTCCCACTTTAAGGAACTTCATCCTGAAGTCATGTTGAATTATTTATTATTTATCAATTAGTTAACATTAAATTACTAAAATATGAGTAAAGAGAGACAACTTACCTGTGGAATGCTAGTTGAACGGTAGTGGAATTCTGCTACTTGCAACAAAGTCTTGGGGATGACTCTCCACCCAATTGTAGGCTCAATTGCACAAAATTTTGCTACAACTAGCCACCCCCCAAGCCCTTAATCAACGTACTACTGCCAATGTATCCTTGTCTTATAACACTATTCTCCTGAGAGAATGGATGATGGAATGATGGAATGATGGAATGCTGAAATGCCTCTCATCTTCCTCATCATCTATTAAATAGAGCAAACGTTGGAAGGGGAACCACATGCACACACTCCATGTGTCCACATGCAACTTTATTGCTTTATTGTTTTATTTCTATTTATATTTATTTAGAGCTTTAGTATTGTTGTTTATTATTACTATTTTTTAATTATTATTTATTTTCTTGTATTTTTAATGTATATTATTAATTATTATTATTATATTATGATTAGTTATTACTTATTATTTTTATTATTTATTATTTATTATTTATTATTAAGTTGAATTTATTTAACATTTTATTTTTTCATTTATTACTTCATGTTTGCCTGACACCCTCTGCTGAACTAGTATAACCACCAGTCATCGAAAGTTTTCACAACACTTGGGAAGTCTCAAGGAATCTCTGTCCTTTTCCCCACTTTCGGAACTAGGCATAAGCCTCCCTAGTCTGTATCCTAGTCCAAGGCTAGCCCCAAGGCTTACACCTAACACAGACCTCATTTGCCCCAAGGCAGGCATCCGGTACAATACTCAATGAATCTAAGCATCTCACAAGGTTGACCCACTCCCTCCACAACTACTAAGGTGCATAACCCTAGGCATCAAAGCCCTTACACCCCCTCTAGACTCTGGCATCCCAATCCAATAACAGGCACCTAGCCTAGAATATCAGGCACTTGGCCTCCTCAAGATGGTCCCATAGCCCTTAAAGAGCTATCCATCAAGGACTACACAAGACAAAGGAACCACTAGCATATGTAGTGTTGATTGAGTTTGTCCCCAGCCCATATGGTGTTACTTATTCTCCCTCGTGTGTATCGGCTCACACGAGATCATCAAATAAACCGGTCCTCATGACCCATTTGTGGAGTCCTGTCAATCATCACACTTCACCATGGTATAAATTTTAAGAACCCCCCCTAAATTTACATGTATAATAAATGGGCGAATCTCCATGGTATATAGGAAAAATGGAAGGCGATTTTATCAATAATATGATATGTATATATA
>APFE030587569.1:74130-85338 GCA_000404065.3 Pinus taeda | reverse complement strand
AGTGATAGCCAAAGTGCCATTCATCTTGCAAAGAACTCAGCATTTCATTCCATGACTAAACACATACAACTCAAGTACCATTTCATACGATCAATGTTGGAAGATGGACAGTTGAAGTTGGAAAAGATACACACTAGCAAGAATCCTGCAGATATGCTAACAAAAGTTGTAATTAGGGAGAAACTGAGAACATGCTCAGTTTCAATTGGTCTTCAAGGATGACGATGAAGATGAGAAACAGCCAGGTCCAAGAGAGGAGTCATTGTCCAGCAAGTGAAGCAGCGATGGAGTTAATACAATCATTCTCCAAGTGGGAGATTGTTGTGTGTGGAGCATGATTGTTCAGAGGTCTTTGTTTCAGCCGGATGAATACTCCAGGAAGTTTTGTACACCCCTCCACACGGGGGGGACTTGTCCCCCCTGTGGGGGTCCGGGGGGGCCGATCCCCCCCGGCTGGGGGGTCTGGGGGCCAGCAGTCCCCCGAAGCTAAAAACATATGTAAATTTGCCTTGTAAAAGTATAGTAATTTCTAGTCAATCTGGGCCGTTCATTAGGCGGATGATCTGACGGTAGGACCTATGTTTAGTTTAGGGTTTTTTTCCCTAGAAGGCAACCCCTCTCTTCGTATGAGGGCATTGTATTTGAGGCTGTGAGATAGATGTGTATTCTGTGTGAGCGAGAAACAGAGAGATGAGACTGTGAGAGAAGACAGAGGATATTACAGCGGATTTGCTGTAGGTTGTGTCTCTTCATTTTGCTGGATAATAGAAAGGAAGGACGGGCTATTCGGGGTGGACGTAGCCCAAACTGGGTGAACCACGTATATCTGTCTCTCTTGTTTTGTGCGTTTTCTGTGTTTATATTTCTGCATTATTTCATGTGTTCCATCGCTCCGTAATATATAATATTCTAACACGTGTGTGGGCCCCTGCATATGAGGGCACAGGGAAGAAGAGTTTATAATTGAAAGAATACATCTAATAAAGACAATTTTGATCCATAAATTGTGCATCTATGTATCTATGTTTACTTCTACAGTTTTTTTTGTATTTTCACTCTGTATCTAAAGTTATATAAATGAATTCTTATCTAATGCGTGAAAGTGGTAGATCAATATTATTTATAAATGTTATGAATGTTTGAAAACCTTCACAAAGTTATATATTCTATTTATGTGAATTATTGAAATTATATGTTTTAGAAGGGTTAGGGTTCACAAAGACAAATAATCACTAGAAGTAGCATGACCCCATCACACAAACCTATGGATGCAGAAAGTTGGTTCTGTCATCCCCCAATACTGTGTTAGGTGAGACTGTAGCCTGTGTTATGAAAGTTGTTGTTAAAATGGCCAGAAATTTAGGGTTTTGTTGGTTGGCGCAAAACCTTGAACCTAGGTTAGGGCCCATCAAGTCAAAAATTGGTTCCCTTGCTGGCAATGGGATCTATCTATGGAATGTGTGATAAGTGGTTCCCCACTAAGAAAGAAATTGAAAAATAGATAGATTGGAAACTGCACGCATTTGTGAAAATAGGAATCTGCACCTGTCAAAGGAAGAGTGGTTGAATAAATACCTATTCACAAATGAGAATGAGATATTATTTTTCTCTTTCCCCTGTGAATTTCACAAGTGGCTATCCAAATTGGTAGATAGTCAAGGTATGTGGAAGCTTGATAGCACTATTGTGTGGACCCCAAAACTAGCGAAGCACTTGGAGGCTTCAGAAAACAAAATCACGCAGGTTGTTGACCATTGGATCAATATTATTCTAGGAGGATTCATTATTGAGTTCACGATCAATATGTCCACCAGTTATAGTGAAGCAGAGTCTAGATTTGTCAAAGGGCCAAGAGGTGAGTACCTAAAATCCTTGAAGACTTGGATTAATATGTTATTGTGCAAAAAAATAGTTATGCCTTTAAATTGATGTTTATGACTACGGAAACGGAAGAACATTCAGAGGGAGCCTAGATACAGGCTTTGAATATAGTCTATTGCTAGGATTGTCTGATAGTGACGACGAAGGTAGTATTCCTAGGACATTGTAAAGCATGTTTTAAATCATAAGCCAGGGTATCACAGGGATACCTCAGCCATCCACTCCACCTCTACCTCCACCTCCACACCACACACCTACACCTTCGCCTCCACCTCTGCCTCCATCATTCAACATCGTGAACGAATTGAAGATGCCTATGTTTATGGGTCTGGGGATTGAAGACCCTTAACAATTCTAGTTGGTCACAGATGTTGTATGGAAGGCATATCAGATCATAGACGATGATATGAAGAAAGTGCAATTGGTTATGGTGCTATGAGACAGAGTGTTGAGCTAGTATATCAAGTTTTTTCAGGTAAACCCAATGCGATTATGCTAGAAACACAACAAGCATTAAACAATGAGTATAAGAAGACTATATCACAAGCCAAGTCAGTGATGGAGTTTAAAGAGATCTAGCAGAGGGTAAATGAGTTTGCATGGGACGTTGATCAAAGACTGAAGTGCCTAATTCAACAAGTTAACATCAGAATCATAGATGATCCACATAGAGACTAGTACATTGTGTTGCTCCTACCTCATCTAAGATTACCACTGTCGCAACAGAAAATAGGAACGCAAGCTGAAGCCTTGGAGATTTCCATGTGATTAGAGGCTTCAGCTATGTAAGATACTAATCTAGGGGTATAACAGATTCAGTCAGAACTAGCCAGACTACACATGGAGTTACAAAGCCTTAAGAAGGGAAAGGAAGTCTAGCCCAAGGTGCATGTGGAAGTTTGGAGCCTGAAATGTAAAGGCCATGGTCATAATAAAGACCAATGCCCAGTCTATCATAATTAACTTATGGGGGGAGGACCTGTCCCACTAAAGCTAAAGAATACCATTGGGCCAAGCACAAGGGTATCCTTATGGTGCACTATCTCTCAAATCTCTGAGAAGTATGTGACTAATAACTATTATCTCCTGGAAAAGTTTTTACAAACTCCACAGTACTTGTTTTTCAATTTCTGCAAATCAGTTGGGCGTGATGAGCACACCTCTCGAAGCTATGAACTAATGATGGAGTGGACCCCTACATATAGGATGCAAGGAAAACATTGGCCTCAAGATCAGGGCGCCAGTGCAATGTGCAGAGGGTTGTAAGGCCGAGGAAGAGGATGAGGAGGATGAGATGGAAGTGGTCACGGATAGGTTATTTGTTACAATTTTGGGGAGGCAGGTCATTTTACACATGAATGTCAGAATTTTATGCACCCCTCTTGTAATTATTGCTAATAGTTTGACCGTGTTATAGAATATTTCCTAGTACTTGTAGCAAAGATGCAGGAAAAGAAAGCACAAACACCTACATAGAATATCCAAATAATGAGAGCAGAGCCTCACGAAGAGGAGCCTAGCATCAATATCGTGATGTGAAGCGGCCACTGGAGAAGATAAAGGAAAGCAGCCAAAAGATGAATAATGGGTACACAAGGCTGCTGAGAAGGAAATTGGGTTTGATGTAAGCCACGCAAAAGAAACCTTTATGGAATCTACAAAGAGCTTGCAGAAGCCTCTACATTAAGAAGTCAAGAGAAGTCTAGTAGAAACAATAGTGCGTAGGACGTAGACCCTTCACTATTATCAACCTTTCTGAAAACTTGCATGAAGCTTTTACGAAATAGAAGGGTGGTAGAAGGGATATAAGAGTTGATTGATAATTGTATGGATAAGATTAAAACTCCTCCAGAATAGTGTGCATTATGTAAAGTGGGCAAAAGAAAGAAGAAAACATGTCATGAGATGAGACTAACCGCATGGATTGGAGAGTATGAAATGGATTGGGTAATTCTCGATCTAGGGTCTGATGCAAATGTTCTACCTAAGAAAACATGGGAAAGAATGGGAAGACCTTAACTGCAATGGTCTTCTATCTAGCTACGCATAGTGAACTAGCAAACGATTATTCTCATTGGGCCCCTATATGGGGTCACGGTAGATATTGAAGGACTGAGTGCCCTAGTTGACTTTGAAGTGATCAACATAGCTGATGATATTAACCCTTAACCTTCATTACTAGGCATTGGTTGAGCCTTTGATATGGATTCTATTATTAATCTTAAGAAGCACAGAGTGGAATTTGAAAGAAAGGAGCTCCACATTATTTTTCCATTGGATCCAACTAAAGGTGCGCAATATATGGAACCAATCTGCGATTATGAAGAAGAGGATGATCTTGACATAATCTATAAGATCATTGCATGTGATGAGGATTGGATCATTCCTACAGCAGATGGAAGGATCGCATGGGATAGGGATAGTTTCTACACTTTAGATTCTGATGAAGATCTTGAGCATTGGCAGAACCGATTACATGAAGTCTCCTCGTTGTGTTGTAATACGTTGACAAAATTGCTTTGATGCATATCCACTAAGGTATACAATTTGCCTTATTATGATGGTTTAAAGGATGTTAATTTGTTTCTTGATAAGTTTGAAAGGGATATGCCAGAAGAGCATCGGTTCCAATTGCTAGATCTAGAACTATGAGCTATGCCTACTCGTTGGTGGGGTACGCATACGAACAGCTTCACTGATAAGAAAGAATACATGTACATGATGAAGCTGAGGTTTGGGTACACCAATACCCATATGATAGAGAAATAAACAGAGAATGAATATTCACGTGAACATTTTTCATGATGAATGCAAGCTTGTGGAGAAGAACCACACTCGGGTTGCGTTCACATATTTTCTCATACTTTCAATACCATCCCAATGAACTGGTACATGAAAACTGAGCTGCGACATGGGATAGGTGAATGTAATATCCTAAAGGAAAGCTTCGTGTTAGCTTTTAGCTTTGAAGATGGCTTTGAATGTATTGAGGAGGTGCTCCAAGAGATCAAAGCTCTGATATTCAAAATTCCTAAATAGTCAGTCATGTGGGTAAAGCCAGATTGAAGTACACAGTTGCATCATGTGCTTGAATGTTATAATTTGGTCCCAAAATAAGGTGAAAAAGATCCCAGAAACATCAACATCCTTGAGTCTGAAGGATAGCATGAAGTCAAGGGGACCTAAGGTGAAGATCTCCAATATATCAGAGCCTTTAAAGACCAGACAAGTGAATATTAGATCAGAAGCGCAACTAAAGTTTGTGAAGATAAGCAACAATTGGGATGAAGATACAGTTGATAAAGTTGTAGAGCTATTTCGTGAATACGAGGACTTGTTTCCCACCAAGTCCTCTGATCTAAAGGAGATAGTAGGGGACTTGAGCATCATGAATATTATTTTGAAGCATATAAAGCAGTGCCCCTACTGATTAAATCTTAAATATAAGGAAAAGGTGTGCAAGGAGTTGGATAGAATGCTAAAGGCTAGGATCATGGACCCTATGGAAGAATCATACTAGGTGAGTCCCATGGTAGTCCAAGAAAATAAGCAGTAGGATGAAATTCGGATATGAGACCTGAGGAAGTTAAATGATGTGTGCATCCATGGCCTATTCCCAACGCCCTTTAGAGATGAGGTACTGGAGAATGTTGGAGGGAAAGAAGCCTACTCATTCACTAATGGGTTCTTGGGGTACCATCAGATCAAGATCACGCTAGAGGATCGCAGTAAGACCACCTTCGCGATTGAATAGGGTTGTTTTCAATATACCGTAATGACTTTTGGGCTGAATAATGCGCCTGTGATCTTTTCAAGAGTGGTAATTGCAACTTTTAAGGAATGAATTCACAAATTCTTAGAAGTCTACTTTGATGATTAGACCATATTTGGGTTAGAAAACACCATGTTGCTAGTCTGCACCTTATGTTGGATACCTATCAAAGACATTAGATCGACCTTAACTTGAAAATGTGCATCTTCTCTGTACCTTATGGAATATTGCTAGGTCATGTCAATTGCAAGCAAGGATTGATGGTAGATGCTACCAAGATAGATGTTATTGTTAATTTTGAGGCCCTAAAAAACATAAAATAGTTGTGTGCAACATTGGGCCATACTAGATATTATAGAAAGTTTATCAAGGAGTATGTGCAAGTAATTGTGCCAATTGAAAGAATGTTGAAGAAGGATGCAACATTTTGCTCGGACAAAGATTGCCATAATAGTGTAGACACTTTGAAGGAGAAAATGGTCACCGTGCCCATTCTGGTGTTCACAGATTGGAAAAATGAGTTTCATGTTCATGTGGATGCATCATGTATTGTGTTAGGTGTAGTGCTGACCCAACCAAGTGAAGGAGATATTGATCATCCTATAACATTTGCGAGTAGGAAATTTTCAAAGCCAAAGAATAAAAACTTGACTACAGAGTGTGAAGGACTAGAAATGGTGTACTCCCTATAGAAATTCCAGCACTATCTCTTAGGCAGACACTTCAAAATGTATACAAACCATTTTGCTCTAAAATACCTAGTCAAGAAGCCTGTGTTGGGGGGGAAGATCTACAGATGGTTTTTGTTATTCTAGGAATACGATTTTGAGGTGATCGTGAATCCTGGACTCCTGAATGTTGGTCCTAATCACCTATCCAGGATGGAGATTGGTGATGAGCCTACAAGTCTGGAAGAAGGGTTTCCAAATGTGTAGCTCTTTTCTATTCGTCTCACAGATGGTCACTTTGTAGATATAATTTAGATTTTGTCTATAAGAAATGCCCCAGGAGGATATTCGACACAATTGAAGAAGGATTTGGTGGTCCAAGCAGTTGACTTCTCTGTGATCACTGGACACATATACAAAATGGGCCTTAATGAGATACTACACAGATATGTCCTAAACTATGAACAACCAAGCATTCTTGCAAAAGAGCATGATGGAGTAGCGGGAGGATATTATGTAGGCAGAGCGACTACACAAAAAATCTTGTGCGTAGGACTTTGATGGCTAATGGTGCATAAGGACTTGAAGGCATATTGTAGGGCATCTGATACTTGTCAGAGGAAGGGGAGACCATCGCAAAGGGATGATCTGCCATTAAATCCACAAATAACCTTGCAAGTATTTGATCAATGGGTGATAGAATTTGTGGGGCCAATTTAGCCACCAGAGAAAAAGATTGGGGCCTAATACATTATTACAACAACTAAATACTTGACATGATTGGAGGAGGCATAACTAATAAAGGATTGTAGTGCAGCTACCACTGTGAAGTTCATCTTTGAGTTTATTTTTTCTTGGTTTGGCTGCCCTAAAATCTTAATGAGTGATAGGGGCATGCACTTCTTAAATGAAACAATTGTTGTGATGCTTGAGGAATTCCTGGTATATCATTAAAAGAGTATGCCATATCACCCTCAAGCTAATGGTATGATAGAAGCCTTCAACAAAATCTTGGAGAGTGCCTTGACAAAAGTTTGCAACACGAAGAAGAATGATTGGGACGTTTGCATGCCAACAATCATTTGCGCATATAGGACCACTTGAAATAAGTTGATAGGCCAAACCACTTTCCAACTAGTATATCGGCAAGATGTTGTAATTTCAATGGAATACATTGTGCCATGTCTGTAGATTTTGGCATTGACAGATATGGCTAATTGTGATACTATGGAGGAGCGTTTCGCGCAAATGGTAGAACTAAACGAAGATAATTTCCTAGTAGGGTTTCATCAACAAGGGAAAAAGGATTGTGAAAAGGCATGGAATGATCAACATATAAAACATTGCACCTTCCAAGTTAAAGATTTGGTATTGTTATACGACATCAAATTTACAAAATTATAGGGGAAGTTTATGTTAGGTCCTTATAATACTAGTGATTCCCCCATTACTATTGTCGATGTATCCATTATTATTATTTTTGTGCCCCTATTGTCCCCATATTGTTATTATTGTGCCCCATAAAATCCCTCTATTGTTATTTTTGTGCCTTTATATTATTATTCTTAGGTCGGCTTGGTTATATTGTAACCCCTTATACTCCTATATATAGAAAGGAGGTTTTGTCATTTGAATCATCTAAGAATTGTTCATTTGTGTAATGTAAAGGAGGTTGACCCCTCAAAGAGGCTTATTTATAAGGCATTGATCGATCTTTTCTATCTTTTTGTGAGTTGGTTTCATAACATTTGGTATGAGAGCTTTGGATTCTAGGGTTTCGCTGCTCCAAACAGGTCATCATGGCATTTCCACTATCATTATTTTTCTACAATGTTTCAGAAGCTACACAAAAAACCCATTTGAACCAAAATCATTCTGAACTTTAGGTCCAGATTTCAGAGCTTGTCTCTCTATATTTATGGAGATAGGATTTGAGGAATTTAGGGTTTTTGCATACTCCCAAATTACATTCCAAATAGGTGACCTGGGGAAAATCGTCATAACTTTTGTTTTGAGCATCAGCTTGAAATTTTGTAAGTAGTTTTAGAAAGAGGACAGCCTGTAGCTTTCTATGTATTAGGTTTAGGTACTATGGTTGAAACAGTGACACGTGGCAAGTCATACAAGTTAGCTCTACTAAACTATTCTATAATTAGGTCACCGTGAGAGATTTGGCATAACTCTTCCTTGGAGAATCCAATCTTGATCAGAATTGTAGGGTTAGAAAGAGGACGCAAAGGGATACTGCAAGACGAGATTTCAGATATTCAAGATCCACAGTTACAGATATACAACAAATTCAATATCGAGTTCTTACAAAGTGAAAAAGAAGGGTGTGTAGTTTTTTTTAATTTTGCATAAGATTGGTTTGAAAAATTAGTTTAAATGAATTAAAAGGTAATAGTGAAGAATTATTAGCATTAATTAATGCCTCGAAGAAATAAAATGGAAACACCTAGTGAGCAACTTGAAAGCTCTAGCATGACTCGTGAAGAAGAGGAAGAAATGCAACATGATATATCAAAATTACAAGACCAAGTACAAAAAATTTCACTCTCACTAAAGGTAAATGAATCCAATATGAATGTCATGGAAGCTAATATGAATGGCATGAAAGTTAAGATGAAGGGTGTGTAGGCTAATATGAATGGCATGGACACTAAGATGGAAGCTAAGATGAATGGCATGGACAATAAGATGGAAGAATTGAAGATAAATTTGATAACGTTGCTACAAGAAATGGTCACTAATGGTGAAAGGGTAGTAAAGGAAACTCATGATGAGAACAAAATCAATGTTAAATAGACTCTAATGTTGGATTAAATACCCACCATGTTTCAAAGATCGATATGAGGAATTTTGATGGAAAGGATCCCGGAACATGGATACGACACATGTAGCAATTTTTTTATCTCCATAATGTGCAAAACACACAAAAGGTACGTATTGCAACTTTATATTTGGAACCAAATCAGTTTGTATGGTATTGATGGCTTTGTTCTCGTAAACAAATTGTCACTTGGCAAATTTTTACGGAAGAAATGATAGCACATTATGAGGATATAAAAAGAAACACCTTTTTTAGTGAATTGATAAATCTCAAACAAAAGGTTTCAATGATGAAGCACATTGAGGACTTCCAAAAATTGAATATAAGGGTAAAAGATATTCCAAAGGACCATAGGATTGATGTGCTCATAGGGACTTTAAAGGATAATATCCAACATGAGGTTCACCTTTGGGAACCTGATTCATTAGAGAAGGCATTCAGGTTAGCAAGAAAAATGGAAAGCAAAATTATGGCAACCAGGAAACCTACCACTCACAACTATAAAGATGGAAGTGTTGTTTCCCCTAGCCTTCCACAACCTACAAGGTTGACACCACAACAATTGGAAGAAAAAAGATAAAATGGGCTTTGTTACAGTTGTGATAGAAAATACAGTAAAGGTCATAATTGTGCTCAGAAGAAATTATTCTACATAGATTGTGAAGAGGAGGAAGAAAAAGAACAAGAAATATCAAAAGAAGAGGATATACTCTAGGAACAAACCCTAGATAAAGAAGAAATGAATCCAACCATATCTTGTAATGCATTGGCTGGAATTACCACTCCTCAAACTATCAATATAGAAGTACATATCAAGAAGAAAAAGGTAATAGTGTTGATTGATTCGGGAAGTACCCATAATTTTATTCATTGTAAGATAGCAAAAGAATTCAATTGCTTCCTATATCCAGCACCAGAGTCTCAAGTGATGGTTGCAAGTGGTGGAACCATAAATTGATCTAGAAAGTGCCATAATATCAAGCTATCCATGGGAGAATATGTATTTAATAGACCAATGCTTTCCATTACAATAGGTGGTGTTGATGTTGTACTAGGAGTCCAATGGCTACGATCCTTGGGTACAATAGCTTTTAATTTTCAAGAAATTTTCATGAATGTTTTTGCGGAAGGAAAGGAAGTTGAATTAAGGGTTATTGTAGGGAAACCACGAAAGATAATCAGCTCTAATGGTATGAGAAATCTTCTAAATAAGGAACAACGAGGTGTAATTGCACAATTATGTTCACTAGAGGTTCCCACATGGAAATCATATATTTCTCCAGATCTCCAAAAGGTCTTGGACAATGATTCCAAGGTATTTGAGACTCCCAAAGGTCTCCCACCTATTCCTGATCATGATCATGCTATTCATTTGATTCCAGGAAGTGTTGCATCAAACATCAGGCTGTATAGATATCCCTATGCCCAAAAGAGTGAAATTGAACGTATGGTTGCAGAAATGCTAGAGGCTGGTATAATTCAACCTAGTCAAAGTTCTTTCTCTGCTCCAGTAGTATTGGTGCACAAGAAGGATGGATCATGGCGCATGTGTCCGAATTATAGGGAGCTCAACAAACTCACTATTAAAGATAAATTTCCCATCCTTGTCATTAATGAATCATTGGATGAATTGCATGGATCAATCTACTTCACCAAGTTGGATCTTCATTCAGGATATCATCAAATCATAATGAAGATTGAAGACATTCCGAAAACAACATTTAGAACTTGTGAGGGTCATTATTAATTTTTGGTCATGCCTTTTGGCCTTGCCAATGCAACTTCTACATTTCAAGGTCTGACGAATTCCATTTTCAAACCCTTCCTTAAAAAATTTGTGTTAGTATTTTTTGATGCTATACTAATCTATAGCAAGTCTTGGAAGGATCGTGTTGAACATGTTGACAGGGTGCTCAAACTATTGGAGGAGAAACAATTATATGTAAAAAGCTCCAATTGTTTCTTTGGAGTACAAGAGGTGGAATATATGGGTCATATTGTATCTCATGAAGGTGTTAAGGTAGACCCTAGAAAAATTAAAGCCATTAAGGAATGGA
>APFE030587569.1:11569-73106 GCA_000404065.3 Pinus taeda | reverse complement strand
TTGGGAGGAGGTTTCAATGGATTTTATCACGGGTTTACCCAAGTCTGAGGGAAAGAGTGTCATCATGGTGGTAGTTGACAGACTTACCAAGTATGCACACTTTTGTGCATTATCACATCCATTTAAAGCCACTACAGTTTCCATGGAATTTATGGAAACAATTCAAAAGCTACATGGAAATCCAAAGATTATTGTAAGGGACAGAGATCCCATTTTCACTGGAAATTTTTGGACAAAATTATTTTCTTGTCTTGGTACTCAGTTAGCTCATAGCTCATCTTATCATCCTCAATCTGATGGGAAAACTGAGATAGTAAACAAATGTTTGGAAGGATATCTTCATTGAATTATATCTGATAAACAGACAAAATGGGTCAAATGGTTGCCTCTGGCTGAATGGTGGTATAACAATTCCTTCCATACTTTAGCAAAAATAACCTCATTTATGGCACTTTATGGATATCATCCACCATCCATCACATCATATTTAAGAGAAAATTCTAAGGTTCAAGCAGCGTAACATCACATCGAGCATCAACGACAAGTTCTCCAACTCTTATTGGATAACCTCATGTTGGCGCAGAATAGAATGAAACAATAGGAAGATCAACATTGCAGCAAAAGAAGTTTTGATGTAGGTGACTGGGTATTCCTATGGCTACAACCATATAAACAAATGTCCCTCAATCAAGCTAAGAAGGATAATAAATTATCACCAAAGTATTATGGTCCATACAAGGTGTTGCAAAATATTACTACTATGGCATACAAATCGAAGCTTCCTGCAGCTTCTCGAGTGCACCCATTTTTCCATGTTTCATGTTTAAAGAAGGATATAGGCAACAAGCTCCTAGTTCAAACAATGTTGCCAAAACTTGACGAGGAAGGAATAATTATATTGGAACCAGAAGCAGTCATAGAAATAAGAACTTGAAAACTATGAAATCGATCAATTTTAGAGTATCTCATCAAGTGGAAGAACTTATCTACTGAATATTTCACATGGGAGGATGAGAATTCTACATAGAAGCATCCATAACTACTCAAACTTTGAGGATAATACTTTTTTGAAGGAGAGGGCCATGCTAGGTCCCTATAATACTAGTGATTCCCCCATTACTATCGTAGTTGTATCCCTTATTATTATTGTTGTGCCCCTATTGTCCCCATATTGTTATTATTGCGCCCCATAGAATCCCTCTATCATTATTTTGTGCCATTATATTATTATTGTTAGGACGGCTTGGTTATATTGTGACCCCTTAGACTCCTATATATAGAGAGGAGGTTTTGTCATTTGAATCATCTAAAAATTGTTCATTTGTGCAATGTAAAAAAGGTTTCCTCCTCGAAGAGGCTTATTTCTAAGGCTTTGATCTATCTTTTCTATCTTTTTATGAGCTGGTTTCATAATAGTTTCAAATGCATTGGTCGGGACCCTATATCATAAATAAAGTACACACTGTGGTGCAGTTCATCTTGCGAAGCTGAATGGAAAATTATTTCCAAGAAAATTCAATGGCAGTCGATTGAAGCTGCACAGGGTTGATCCGCCCCTATGCAATGACTATATGATAGCAAGGTAGTCTTAGTACTCTGTTAGAGTCTTATAATAATAGGACTCATAATTTTGAATTGACTATGGTTAAGTCTTGTAATATTGTACATACCTTTGCTTTCTGCAAATGTTTTCCATATTAAAATTAAAAAATGTGAAGAGGGTATGTCCTAAAATAAAAATCAAAGCACAAAAAGAATAAGAAAATATAAAAAAAATATGAAAAAATATGAACCCCAAACAAAAACAGATCATGAAAGTGTGCAAGTCCAAGTGCCAATACTCTTTAATTTACTATCTAAAATAATGGTTGTGCACAGCTTGTCATACATGCCACAACCCATGATATTCAGACTATTTAATATTCACTACTTCATGCTTTAAATTTCCTATTTATAGTTAGAGAATAAAGATCTGGCCAAACTGTTTAATCTTGGCAGATCAGTAGATAGGTAGAGAAATAAAATGTGCTCATAAGCTTAATCTGATCCATTGGAAGATATAAGGTTACAAGTAGATAGTTTACTTTTCAAAAGAAAAAGGAAGGGAAAGAATCTGCTAGCTTAAATGCACCCAACAAAGTGAAGAAAAAATGTTAGGGTAAGTAGAAGAAATGTTGCAAAAAGTACAAAGTTGATTGAAACATAAGAACATCTATCATGTTTAATCATGTGTTTCAGTGTGCAGGAGCAGTTATGAAAGTAAAAGGATGCTTATAAGCTGATTTTGTTAACTTCCCCTTCATTTCATTCCACCCCCCATTAAATACTTACTAATTTCCCCTTTTACTCCTTCATTTCTTATGAACACACCTTTTCCCTTCATTTTCACCCTTGCCCCTTGGTTTCACACATTCCCTAGCAAATCACCCTCCAAATTCATTCCCCTACCCAAAAACCCTTTTTCCCTAGTGTGAAACCCCTTTTCCCCATTAAAAAAAATCACTTTCTCCTTGATTAATTTCCCTAAATTTCACTAAAAGCCCCAAAAGACCCATAAAACCCTTTATCTTAAGTTTTATCCCCCCCCTTGCATTATTAATTAACTCCACAAATATCATTTTCCTAACAAAACCTTGGCCCTACTTCACAAACCTACCCATTACAATTTAACCCCGCCTTAGTCATTAATTAATTACAAATCAATTGTAACTAACCCCTGGGCCCACTAATTTTCGCCCCGATTTCCCACCGTGCAACTTCACCACATGAAAATCGTCAAATTTGTCACCCCCAAATCTGACAGCACGCATCCATATTGCGTCCATTCACCTCCTGAAGTTTACCCGCCCGAGAGCATGTGATATGAGTGGTTTTGCTCGGGCCCCTTTTGGCTACGTGGAAGCACTGCATCAACTAACGTGCTCTTGGGAAAATACCGCCCAATGGGCAAAAGCGGTGCCATGGCCCCCTAAACCACCTCCCTGCATAAGTTAAAACCATCACTGTTCATTATGATTTTCCGTTCCAAATTCTAATCGTTGCCGGTTAAAAGGATGCAGACCCCCATTATTCCCCTTTTTGCTCAATTTCCTCTTTGAAAGCTTTCAAGACTTCTTGTGCAAACCCGAGTTTCTGCAACCAAATTCATCTGCCGAGTACCTGCCGAGTATGCCCCGGATGCCCAATTCAGCCATCCATAGCATGCCTAAAGCCACATTACCCTCTGTAACCGCCATCAAAACCAGTTTGTTGTCTAAACATCAAATTCTAGGTATTTTCATAACAAACCAGAAACAACCCTCTCAAATTCAAGTATGTACAGTTAATTCAAACATTAAAGTAATTGAATTTAATTAATTTCCCTTGAATTGAGAATATTTCCCTCTAAATACCTAAACCCATATCCTAGAAATTGCCATTAGCTTATAACTAAACCTAAGTTTTCAAAACCTTGCTACTTCAGTCTGTATAAGCCTGATTCCCACATTTATCCTAAAGATGGCTACCCAAACCTCTATGGATGTCATACTTGTGTCAACCCTCACCTAGACATTAACCATTTGAACCTAGCAGATAGAGATTTCCAAATTAAATACACTGCTACTCTAGGCCACCTTCTGAAAATCCACTGTTGGAGTAACGATAGGTTCATAAACCATGTAGATGACATTAAGCTTTGCTAATCCAATTTACCCAAGTACACATTCCCAGAAGTTCACCCATTCCCTGATATTGTACATTTTTGTCATGCTTGCTATTTCCCAAGCCAAAGGGCTATTGTGGCACCAAACCAGCAGTTGTTATTCACCATTACTATTGAATCCATCAACCAAATGTTACAAATCCAGTCGAGCCCTAATCAAACCCCTCTGTCTATTGGAAACCTGTTGGACCCGTACTTCACACTAGACCCATTCAAAATCAAGAAAAATTTCTAGAATTTCATCATTGAGGAATGCCATACACCTACAAACACTCCACCCTATGCTGCCACCATTTTTTGAGAGACTAGCAGGCGCATAATCACCATGCTCTCATGCATCCTAGGATACACATCAGATGAGTATGTGGATGATTTCATCATGGCCTTCCTATCCATTTTCACTCCAAGCAAGCCTCCTGCTATTATGTATGATTATGCTTTGTTCATTGGAGATAGAATGCATGAATAATTCACCAAACTTCCCACTAAAAGAGTTTTCAAATACTCCTCAGTGTCATTTAATATGTTTTTGTTTTACCAGACAGACAATTTCCCTGTCACGATCTGATAATTGGACACCAAGGGAAAGGAGAGATCAGTCATCTACTGGACACCCTTGATCCAGAAGTTTTCCATAGCATTCAGCTACAAAGACTTCATAGACTCCATTGTGTACCCAATCACGAACATGCTAACTTCAACTACTCAACCTAGAATCAGCCAAGAGATCAAGAGGGTACTACAAGTGGCCAAGAACAACAAGGTGGGAGATTGGTACTTGTACCAAAACCACATTGAGATTAGAATTTATGGCTATGAGCTAGCCCCCATAAGTTTCCCAAATACCTCCCTATCAGGATATTTTCCCTTGAATATTTTAAACAAATCACCAATTCTGATGAGGTCCACTTCTTATCTGCTAGGAAGAAAACACAATTCAAGGTAAAAAACCAAATGGGCCCATTAATTTGCAACAACAGAGAGGTTGAACTAGAGGATGATGGGTTACTTCAACAAATGAAATTCAGAAATAGTTTCATCTGGCACTATGACCCTCATGGGGTCATAAACAAGCTCAAACTCAAGTTCAAATTGGGACCTTACATCCACCACCTGCGACCTGACACTAAACAGCTTGTTAACCAAACTGAGTGGGAGGAGAACATATTGATTGATATGGACAACACATTTATGGATGTTCAAAACACACTGACTGATCTAGAAAAGCAATTTGACCAAAGCTCTTTCCTGTAGGTTCTGGAATTTCGAGA
Source organism: Pinus taeda (assembly GCA_000404065.3). Taxonomy (NCBI): domain Eukaryota; kingdom Viridiplantae; phylum Streptophyta; class Pinopsida; order Pinales; family Pinaceae; genus Pinus; species Pinus taeda. The sequence continues at coordinate 68,132 of APFE030587569.1, read as the reverse complement.
GCCAATGAACATTCCTCCTGTCATATAGACCCCAACCAATGTGGAGAAGAATCCAAAGAAGAACACAGAGGAGGCATCTAGATCTGCCATGCAGACTTTAGATGAACTGTTTAAGATAAATAAAATGCCCAAGTTGAATCTTGTGTCTGAACAGGAAGAGAACATTGCATTAGAGGAAATAATTGGCATTGAGGAAATGAGGCAGAGAAGTAAGGAAATAGCTGAAATGGCTGCATCATCTGAAACAGAGCAACCATCAACCTCCAATACATAGATGGTAGAGAGACAGTAGATTATGGAGGTTTCTTCCTTTGTCAGGCCAACTAACAAGAAAAAGGATATCAAAGATAGATTCAAAGAGATAAAGATGAGGAATGAAAAGTTGAAAGCAGAGACATATGCCAAACACCTCAATCTTACACCACTAAACCAGAACAGATTGATTTCAGCCTTTGACATCAAAGAAGGAAAAATGCAAGTGTCATTTTTGCAGCCCGTTGTACAACAACCAAAGACCTCAGCAGATTACAAGAAGAATAATTTTGAGGTGTTGGCCAAGGATGTTCATCCCATTGATCAGATAGAGTTTCGCAAGTAGGCTGGAGAAATGATTTACTCCACCCTCACAGCAAAGGCCATGGCTGCTTACAAGATGCAAGATTCATTGGACAATGTGACAGCTTAATACAAATTGGAGAGGGCCTCTTCACAAGCTGAAGACACTAGGATAAATTCCTTGGAAGACTTGGTCATTGAATTGGGCCATGACCCAAGTGATATTAATATTGTTGAACAGTTGATCAAGAAGAAGAATGAGGATATAGAAGCCCTCAAGAAACAGCTCAATTTGCCTCATTTACAGCAACCACAGACAAAGGAAATCTTGGAAAGCCATACAAAACATGAGGAAATGATGTACTTAGTGCTGCAGCTGAATGACCAGTTAAAGGAGATGGAGAAAGAGTTGTATAGCTTGATTCAGCTCAAACAAGCTAGTATTGATAATTCTCTTGCAATTTTCATTCCAACAGTGACCACATCTATACCTTCTACTTTGGCAGCATCATTAGCTCCCACTACTCCAATGGCCACTGCACTACCGGCATCTACACTAGCTACATCAGCAACAGCCTCCACAGGTGATGAAGTAAACAGTTTGGTCAAAGAAATGGAAGAAATTTCTATTCAAACCACTGAGATGAATAGACCTAAGGAGAAAGTCGCCACACTGGAGACAGGTTGCAGACTTGCCTAGATCATGCATAAAGAAGAACAACAAAGGGCTACAAGGATGAATGAAAGAATAAAAAGCTTGGACAAAGAACTCACACTGAGTGAACCTATAGGTAAGGCTAAAGAGAAACTGTGGGCCAATATCATTGACTCTTTCAATGATATTTGACCATCCATCCAGGTTATTTTTGAACAAATTGATTTAATAAAGTAGGCCACAGAATCCATTCAGAGAGTCAAGGAAGAACTTGGAGATATGATAGAGGAAGCTGCAAGAATCATCCACTTCCTCAACTCTAAGAATAAGTATGAGCTGCAAGAACTTGAGATACCTTATAGGACAGGTACAATTTTGGAAGTCAGAAAAGTCCTCACTAAGAGAAATTTGATGTTGAACATAGAATATAAGTGTCAAAACATGCAACTAGTCGTTGAGAGGTTCATGGTTAAGTTCAAAATTTTGAAGGAAAAGGGATTACCTAATCCCTTCGTTATAAATGATAAGCTAATGACACATGAGGATTATAATAAGAAGATTAAGGAAGTGGTCAGAGAACAAGTAATCACTTCATCCATGAAGGGCTTACCACCAGGCAAAGTATTGTTTCAGTCTTTTGAAAACTTTTTTTACCTCCAACATGATGTAAAACACCTATTTATTAATATGCCTACTTTTGCCAAATATACAGAGGCGAATGAAAAATACAGAAAGATGCTCAATATCCAATTACCATATGATGAGAGATGGGAAAAACTGAATGATTTATTATAGGAAAAACACAGTAAAAACATAAGTCTACGGTAAAAAGTAAAAGAGCATAGTAAAAGGATATTGATAGGTCAACAAGGTTAAACTGTATCATATGAAAGGTTAAAGAAAAAATAGAACATCCAGCATGAAGACCAACTAACCAACCAGCTTAAATGGCAAAAGATCAAAGAGCAAAGCCAGCATAACCTAAATAGCAGGGATAGCAAGTCGCAGTTCAATAGCTGTCTCTATCTTCTTGCATGAAGATATTTCTTTTCCTAGATTAGTTCTCAATGCATTTTGAGATATTTTTTAATTCCTTTTTGTATAAATACATCATAATTTGAAGTATTATGGATTTTACATTTGTAGAGTTATTTTGATCTTAAAACCTAAAGGTGATTGTACCACTTTCAAGTCAACAGACTAGAGGAATTAATAAAGCATTTCGCTACAGGATTCGTGATATGAGCTATTTGCAGTGAAGTATCTTCTTTGTTTGATTTTGTTACCTTCTTATGTGTTTCATAATCTTAAATGTTTTCTAAATTTGAATGAATTAACTAGAGATATCACTCAGAATATGTTTAGGTACACTCTGTTTTGCACAGTTAGTCATTTACATGTTTTCCTTTGATACCCGGATTTGAGAACCCTTAATTACTCTCCCATCCCATTGAATTCTTTCATTCCTTCCAGAGTCTAGCCTAGGGAACCTTTAATTTCTCCCTGGATCCGATTTGAAACCATTTCACCATTTAGCCTTTGAGATTTGCAATAACTCATTTATCTTGCCTTGTAGACACTATTTTTAGAACTGAATCCATTCTTGTTTGTCTAACATTCAACCCCATATCCCAATGGTAGAAGGAAACCTCAGTTCATCTACGTAAAGTGATCTCACCACCCAATTTCAAACCAAAACCCAAGTGCAAACAATAAATAGCCTAAAATCATCCTAACTAAAACAAAGTTAAATTATAAAGAGAGAGCCCTCTCTGAGCATCAGAAAGGCTAGGTCCTGATCTCCAAAAGTGGTTTGTGGTTACCTTTGACTTTTCTTCCTTCAATTAACTACGAAAGAAATATCAGAGTGATAACTTAATTGGAGACCATGCTGGGGACTTCGATCCTCAGTCTCATAAAAATTTAAGGGAATCTTAAATTTCATCTTAATCCCCTTAAGGTCATTTTCCTAAGTTAGTCTTGAAAAATTTCATAAAAATAGTTTAAAAATTTAAAATTATGGCTCCCAAGAAGATTCACTATACCAAGGCAAACCTAGATCCAAACCCTACAACTATAGTTGATGACCCAGAGAGAATTTTGAGAAAACTCAAAACAGCAGAAACTCAAGCAAGCAGTAGTAGATTAGTCAGAGCTAATTCACTGCCTAAGGAGTTGTCAACTTTAGAGGAAATCCTCCTGATTTTTCATTTGACCTCTCATTATTTAGAACTAAATCTCAGAATGCCATCCATGAAATAGTGTTAGACCTTGAGTTTGTTCAACTCATTGAATCAAAAAGGGTTATCCATCTATATTTATATAAATTTATCTTGGAGGGTTTTGACAAGTTAGAAGCCTTGACCTATACATTGATCAGCAATATAGATGAAGCTTACCATATACAATCTATTGAACTAGCTTCCCCTACTGTTGTTGCCTCTGTAATTTCTGCATAGTCTTCATTCACTGTAAATACACCTTCTTTTACTACCACCTCACCAATAGTATCCACATTCCAGTCACCTAAACTAGTTATTAATCAACCATCCTCATCATCATCTAGTTTACCTCCATCCAGTTCAGGTCCTTCCTCAAACACCACAAATTTACCCCCTAGTCAAACCAGAATCACAACTATGGCAAACCCAAATGCACCTCTAGTTTTACCTGCACAACTCCATGCCATGCCCCCAAGTTATCAGAGTAAAATATTCCTATTTGATGCTACTGGTCAGTACACTTCCCAGCAACATGTAAACAAGATGTCTGACTTTTTAGAGTTGCATGAGATAGATGAAGCAGATTCCCAAATGAGGTTGTTTTCCCAAACATTAACTAGGGATATCAAGAAATGGTTCAAAGCCTTTCCTGCCAACCATATTATAGATTTAGCTAATTTTCATAGATTACTCAATGATAGATGGGAGAGAAATAAAAACCCATTGCAAATACTTTCTGGATATGAAAACATTAGAAGAGCTCCTAATGAGTCAGTTCAAGACTATCGCACTAGGTTCAATAGTATCTACAATGCAATTCCAGCCAATATTAAGGCTCCACCTAACCTAGCATTAATTAAATTCCCTGATGGTTTTTACATTAACATGTCATATCAGTTAAGGGAAAGAAACCCTGAAACACTAGAACAAATGCAAAGAAATGTTGTTAGTGTAGAGGCCAACCTATTAGCCAAGAAAGCCCGAATGAGAAATGAAAAGAAAGTTGTATTTAAAGAGGAAACTTCCACTTCAGATGGAAAGGTAGATATTTTAGCTAATAGTTTAGAGATAATAATGGAAATATTAGAAAACATGGATAGGAAAAATCAATGGGAGAATCAACAACCACCCCCAATAAGAAACCCCAATTTTAGGAGGAACCCTAATACTAGAAAAATATGTTACACCAGATCAACAGATTAGGCCCCCCTTCCAAGAAAACTATGTTGAGGATTCACAGAGCCATGAAGGAGAGGATGACACCCAGATTAACTTACTAGGAATCAAATATGAAGACATTATTTTTCTTGCTCAAGAAGAATAGGAGCTATATATGTTGTAGCAGTTGCAGTTAGAATCTAGCGAATCCTTTAATTTTAAATAGGGATATGAGTCAACTATATATGAGGTACACAAACAATATAGCTTAAGAAGTAAAAATAACATTGAGACCCCCATTAAAAGATCCATATAGACCTAGACTAATATAATAAAAGTAGCTCCAGTGACCAAAGTTTTACAAACCCCCCATAGGGCAACATTGAAGACTTCTACCCCTAAAATTGTAGATATAACCTCCACTAAAACTAAAATAGAGAAAATTACTGAAATCAATCAAAATGAGAGAAATAAAGGAAAAATAGTAGAAACACAGACTGAAATGCCTAATACTGAGAAATAGGATAAGAACACACAAACTGCACATGTTAAGGAAGATCTAAATCAAACAAACGAAGCTCATCTCCTTTTCAACATCAAAACTGAAATAGAAAAATTAAAGATATGAGTTCCCTTAACCGAACTAGTAAAGAATGAATCCTATAAGTCATAGATAACTGAAACTTTAAACATAGAAGAGGGAGAGGATGTTGTTAACTTGAATGATGATCATCTTGAATTATTGTTTGGCCCTGAGGCCAATGGTATTCATCAGTAAGGGGGAGTTCCTCCTTTCTACATTAGCCTGAACATTCATGACAAAATATTGCATAATGCTATGTTAGACTCAGGGGCATCCCATAATTTAATGGCAAAGGAAATCATGGAGAGACTAAACCTAGACATTACCAGACAATATAAGGAATTTTTTTCTTTTGACACTAACCAAGTTAAATGCCTTGGCTTGATCAAGGAATTATGTGTAACTCTTGTCCAGTGCCCTGCAAAGAGTATTCTAATGGAGATAGTAGTTGCAGACATCCCACCCAAATATGGAATGTTGTTATCCTGCCCATGGGGAGAAAAACTGCAGGGATCCTTGAAGTTAGATATGTCTTATTCCACCATATATGTTTTTGGCCAACCAAGAAAACTATATAGAGAGACCTTGATGAAATACATGGTGAGTAGTGATGAAAAACCACAAAAATTTCCCATATACTCCATGCATTCAGATATGGACTCTTTTATCTTGTACAATGCAGAGCATGACAATAAGGAAATCACAGCTTAAGAACTGGAATACAAAACAGCTAATAGTGAGAACATTTTTCATGAGTCCCTATGGCATCTAGAATTTAATTGATCTATCAATAGGTTAGGGGCTGCTGCATGAGTGTGGATCCATAATATGGAGAATAATCATGCTGAGGGACATGATTTGAGATTGAACTTCAAGTGTACCAATAACATGGTTGAATATGAAGCCCTAATTCTAGGGTTACAATTGGTTAGGAAACTTGGATCCAAAAGAGTGTCCATCATGGGAGACTCAGAGCTGATTATTAAACAGATTAATGGTGACTACTCTGTAAACAATCCCAGACCTGGTCAATATAGGGAAACTCTCCTAGACTTGATCAAAGACCTCCTAGAAACAAACTTTGCTACCATTCCTAGAAAACAAAACATGCATGCCCACAGTCTGGCCGCTTTTTCTATTACTTATAAATTTCCATTTCAACCCAACCATCAGTACACTGCAGAAGTCAGACATAGGCCTGTTATACCAGACAACCTGAAGTATTAGTATATTTTCTCCCAAGATTCTCAAATTTATGATTTCATGAACAATGAAGGTGAGTTTTAGAATTGTAAGATAGATACAGACTGTACAGTAGACAATAATATAGAAAGTAACATAGATGTAAATATTTTAGATATAGCTAAACTAATTAAATTTACTATAGTAGAAATAGATAGTTTAGAGAATGTAGAGATTGAAAAAATAATGAATGACGATTCAGAAATTCTTAATTTGAAAAATCATTTTTTGCCTAAGGGATTAGTCCCTTTAGAAGTTTTATTTCACTGTAATGATGTAGCTAGGAAACCCAAAATGGAACATTTGAGATTTGACATAGAAGAGTGCAACATAGGAACAGAGGATAAACCAAAACTCATTAAAATATCAAAAGCCTTGCCTCTAGAGGAAAAGGTTAAATACATCAATCTATTTAAAGAGTTCCGAGATGTATTTGCTTGGAGTTATGAAGACTTAAAATCTTATGACACCAACATAATCCAACACAAAATACCTCTAAAAGAATATCATAAACCTTTCAAACAAAAACTTAGGAGAATAAACCCAATTTTTCTGGCTTATATTGAGAACGAATTTAAAAGAATATTTGATGTCCAAATGATAGCCTGCATTAGATACTCAAATTGGATTTCAAACTTAGTCACTACTAGGAAAAACACTGGTGAAATTAGACTTTCTGTAGATTTCATAAATTTAAACAAGGTCTCGCTAAAAGATAACTATCCTCTACCAAAAATGGATGAGGGTAGTAGGCTCATCTAGGATTTCATAGTTAGATGGATTCTCTAGGTATAACAAGATCTTAGTTCAACTAGAGGACCAAGCCAAAACTGCATTTACTACTCCTTGGGGTACCTTCATGTATTTGAAGATGCCTTTTGGATTAATGAATGCAGGTGCCACATTTCAAAGAGCTATGGATATAGCGTTTTCCAAGGAGATCCATGAATTCCTAGTAGTATACGAAGATGACATCACAGTCTTCTCTAAATCTGACAATGAACACCTAAACCACCTGAGAAGAGTATTTATCAAATGTAGAAAATTTGGGATTTATTTAACTCCCAAAAAGAGACTCTTTGGTCTGGAAGAGGGAAAATTGTTGGGACATATCATATCTAAAGATGGGATTAGAATAGATCCTGCCAGAATAGAGGCCATTTTGACCATTACACATCCAAGAAACATTAGAGAGTTATATTCATTTCTAGGCAAGATAAACATTCTTAGGATATTCATTTCAAATCTAGCAAAACTGATTAGAGAATTAAATAACATGCTAAGAAAGGACTCAACACTTAAATGGACAGTGGAGGCCAAACAATCCTTTGAAGCCATCAAGGAAGCCTTAACCAAAACTCCAGTCCTGATAAGTTTTGATTTTAACAACGATTTAATATTTTTTTCTTTTGCTTCAAAACACACCATTGCAGCAATCTTGCTACAAAAGAACAACCAATTATGTTTTTTAGTAAATCCTTAAGAGATGCCAAAATCAAATAAAATATTATGAAAAAATGAGAATTAGATATAGTAAAGGCTATCAAAGACTTCAGAGTATACATTTTGTATTCTCACATTATTGCTTATGTTCCAAATTCTGTAGTTAAGGACATTTTGACACAAAATGGACCCGAAGGGAAAAGGGGCAAAAGGGTTTCCACAATATTGGAATATGACATAGAGATAAATCCAACTAAGCTTATCAAAGGCCAATGTTTAGCCAAACTCATGGCTAAATCGAACTCTCAGGTCCTTGATATAAACGTCATTAGTGCCCTTGATGATCAGGAAGAGATGCGACTCCATTGATTAGTGAACCTTTTACTGATTCACCTTGGTATGCAAATATTATATTTGTATTACAAAATTTACAAGCTCCTCCTGGTTTAACAAGAACTAAAGCTATATTTTTAAAGATGAATTCATTAAAGTATTGTATCATAGATAATGCATTATTTTGGAAAGACAATAGTGGTATTCTTTTGAATTGTTTACTGAAAAATGAAGCTGATAAAATCATGCAAGAGTTTCATGCAGGGGATTGTGGAGGACACTTGTACTGGAAGACTACTGCTGAAAAAATCATGAGGGTTGGTTTCTACTAGCCCACTTTGTTTGCAGATGTTAAGAAACATGTGACCTCCTATCATAAATTCCAGATATTTGAGGGAAAGAGAAAACTTTTACCCTTGCCTCTTAAACCAATTTCCACTGTAATGTCATTTCAACAATGAGGCTTAGAATTCATTGGAAAAATACACCCAACCTCCTCATTTTAGCACAAATGGATTCTGAAAGCTACTGACTATTTCACCAAATGGATAGAAGCCATCCCTTCTAGACAAGCCACAAACACTGTCATAATCTCATTTCTACAAATTAATATCCTATCAAGATTTGGATGCCCCCAGAAGCTCATTACTGATAATGCAACTGCCTTTAAATCCAAAAATATGATAAACTTCTGTAACAAATACCACATCACCCTTGGCCACTCCACAACTTATTATCCTCAAGGTAATGGAATTGCAGTATCATCTAATAAAAGCCTAGTCAATATCATTAAGAAATTGTTCGAAGATAACAAAAAGACATGGAACAAGAAGTTAGTCAATGCCTTATGGACAGACTGACTGACTACTAAGAAGTCCATTGGAACATCACCTTATCAGCTAGTATATGGGATGGATGTTGTTTTTCCATCATCTTTAGGAGTACCAGTGATGAAGATCATCCAAGAATTACAGGTGGAACCAAATGATATTCAGAGAAGAATAAATCAAACCATACACTTGCAGCAAACCAGAGAAGAAGTATATGCAAAATCACAGGTAATCCAGGAAAAAATCAACAAGGTTTTTGATAAAAATACTAAAGCAGATGATTTTTACATAAGAGTTAAAGTCCTTAAGTGCGATTCAAGGAGAGAAGACAAAGGCAAGCATGGAAAATTTGATTTTTTGTGGAAAGGGACTTATGTCATTTATGGTTACAAGGGAAACAATGAATTTTTCTTGAGAGAGATAGATGGATCAGAACTACCAAGAGGACCTGTTAATGGTAGAATGCTGAAGCATTATTTTTCCACTCACTAATAATAGCTCACTTTACTTTGCATCGTTGTATATAACATTGCAGAGTGTAGATTGGATTGGATGGTAATCCTTTGAAGTTGAAGCTCGGAGATAAGGCCCTGAGCTTTGAAGGATTTACTCTCATAACTATTAATAAAGAAGAATCACAGAAGGAAATTTCACAGGGTAACTACAGTCACAATTCAAAGGCTACTGATCTTTAGATTTCTTGACATTTCACCAGGAAATGTCATCCCCATGTGGAGCCACTGTTAGAGTCCTATAATAATAGGATTCATAATTTTGAATTGACTATGGTTAAGTCGTGTAATATTGTACATACCTTTGCTTTCTGCAAATTTTTTCCATATTAAAATTAAAAAATGTGAAGATGGTATGTCCTAAAAGAAATATCAAATAACAAAAAGAATAAGAAAAGATCAAAAAAACGAAAAAATATGAATCCCAAACAAAAATAGATCATGAAAGTGTGCAAGTGCAAGTGCCACTACTCTTTAATTTACTGTCTAAAATAATGGCTGTGTGCAGCCTGTCAAACATGCCACTACCCATGATAGTCAAACTATTTAATCTTGACTACTTCATGCTTTAAATTTCCTGTTTATAATTAGAGAATAAATATCTAGCCAAATTGTTTAATATTGGCAGATCAGTAGATAGGTAGAGAAATAAAATGTTCTCATAAGCTTAATCTGAGAAATTGGAAGATATAAGGTTAGAAGTAGATAGTTTAATTTTCAAAAGAAAAAGGAATGGAAAGGGTCTGCTAACTTAAATGCACCCAACAAAGTGAAGAAAAAATGTTAGGGTAAGTAAAAGGGTAAGTAGAAGAAAGGTTGCAAAAAATACAAAGTTGATTGAAGCATAAGAACATCTATCATGTTTAATCACATGTTTCAGTTTGCAGGAGCAGTTATGAAAGTAAAAGGATGCTTATAAGCTGATTTGGTTAACTTCCCCTTCATTTCATTTCAGGCCCACTAAATACTTACTAATTTCCCCTTTTACCCATTCATTTCTTATGAAGACACCTTTTCCCTTCATTTTCACCCTTGCCCCTTGGTTTCACATATTCCCTAGCAAATTACCCTCCAAATTCATTCCCCTACCCAAAAGCCCTTTTTCCCTAGTGTGAAACCCCTTTTCCCTTTTAAAAAAATTTCTCTTTCCCCTTGATTAATTTCCCTAAATTTCCCTAAAAAACCAAAAAAACCCATAAAAACATTTATCCTAAGTTTCATTCCCCCCCCCCCCGGCATTATTAATTAACTCCGCAAATATCATTTTCCTGACAAAACCTTAACCCCACTTCACAAACCCACCCATTACAGTTTAACCCCGGCTCATTCATTAATTAATTACAAATCAATTGTAACTAACCCCTGGGCCCCGCTAACATCCGACCCAATTTCCCACCGTACAGCTTCACCGCATGACAGTTGTCAGATCTGTAACCCCCAGATCTGATGGCGTGCATCCATATCATGTCCATTCACCTACCGAAGTTTACCTGCCTGAGAGCATGGGCTATGAGCGGTTTTTCCTAGACCCCTTTTGGATATGTGGAAGAACTGCATTAAATCGCGTTCTCTTGGGAAAATACCGCCTAATGGCCAAAAGCGATGTGATGGCCCCTTAAACCGCCTCCCTGCGTAAGCTAAAACTATCACTGTTCATTATGATTTTCCATGCCAATTTCTAACCGTTGCCGGTTAAAAGACTGCAGACCCCCATTTTTGCCCTTTCTACTCAATTTGCTCTGTGAAAGCCTCCAAGCCTTCTTGTATAAACCTGAGTTTCTACAACTGAATTAAAATACCAAGTACCTTTCGAGTATGCCCCAGCCACCCATTTTAGCCATCCACGGCATACCTGAAGCCACATTACCCTAAACGGAACCATCAAAACCAGTTTGTAGTCTAAACCTCAAATTCTAGGTATTTTGATAACAAACCAGAAACAGCCCTCTCAAATTCAAGAATTTATAGTTAATTCAAACATTAAAGTAATTTAATTTAATTAATTTCCCTTGAATTAAGAATATTTCCCACTGAATAGCCAAACCCCTTATCCTACAAACTACCATTACCCTATCACTGTACCTGAGTTTTCAAAACCTCACTGATTCAACCTGTATAAGCCTAATTCCCACATTTTTCTTAAAGATGGCTACCCAGACCTCTCTAGATATTAGACCTATCTCAACCCCTCACGTGGACATTGACCATTTGGCCCTAGCAGACAGGGATTTCCAAATTAAAGACACTACTACTCTAGGCCACCTTTTGAAAATCCACTACTGGAGTAAGGATAGGTTCCTAAACCATGTAGAGTAAATTCACCTTTGGGAATCTAATTTACACAAGTACACATTCCTATAAGTTCACGCATTCCCTGATATTTTACATTTCTGTCATGCCTACTACTTCCCAAGACAAAGGGTTATTGTGGAAAAAACTAGCAGTTTTTGTTCACCATTACCACTGAATCCATCAACCAAATGTTACAAATCTATCCTAGCCCTAATCAAACCACTCTATCCATTGGAAACCTATTGGACATGTACATCACACTAGACCCAGTCAAAATCAAGCAGATTTTCCAGAATTTCATCATTGAGGAACTCCATACTCCTACAGACACTCCACCCTATGTTGCCACCATTTTTTCAGAGACTGGCAGGTGCATAATCACCATGCTCTCATGCATCCTATGATACACATCAGATGAGCATGTGGATGAGGTCATCATGGCCTTCCTGTCCATTTTCACTCCAGGCAAGCCTCCTGCTATTATGTATGATTATGCTCAGTTCATTGGAGACAGAATGCATGAACACTTCACCAAACTACCCACTGAAAGAGTTTTCAAATACTCTTTAGTGTTGTTTTATATGTTTTTGTATTACCAGACAGACAAGTTCCCCATGAGGATCCAGAAATTAGACACCAAGGGAAAGGAGAGATCAATCATCTACTGGACACCCTTCGTCCAGAATTTTTCCACAACATTCACCAACAAATACTTCATAGACTCCTTTGTGTAACTAGTCATGAACATGCTGACTTCAACTACTCAGCCAAGACATCAAGAGGGTACTCCAATTGGCCAAGAATAGCAAGGTGGGAGATTGGTACTTGTACCAAAACCACATTGAGATTAGAACTTATGGATGTGAGCTAGCCACCTATAAGTTGCCCAAATACCTCCCTATGAGGATATTTTCCCTTGAATATTTCAAACAAATCATCAATTCTAATGAGGTCCACTTCTTATCTGTTAAGGGAATAAGTCCCCTAGGGCTTTGGGTCAGAACCCTAGCAGATCAGGAGTAATCTACAACAAGAAACAAGCATTCAACTTAGGCAACATGCTTAAACAAACTAACTATATGAGGATGAACATACCCGGCCGTCCTTCGTTTGGGTAGTTCTAGCCAGGGTTCAAACCCTCTGCAACTCCTAATGATCTTCGAATCTGCACATCAACCAATTTGAATACACATAGCAGCATATAGATAAATAATTTTAGTGAAATCAACTTTATATCATATAATTAAATGGTTAGTTATGCATCAAAATAGTCATTCATATATAAACCATAACAATAACATCATATGCATAAATAAAGCCAATGTCAAGAACAAGACTGAGTTTCTTTTTATCATAGAAAACTATAATAAACATCGAAAGGGTTCACCTAAGTCCTCCTCTTCTGACTCCAAGCGGAACCATCCTCCAAGTTCATCCAGTCCCAGTCTTCAACAGCCTCCTTCCATAACCAATACTATGATATCTCAAGCAAGTGGGAGAATATCAACACTCAAGGAAACAAGGGTTTCCTGAACTTGGGGAAGTGCTTGAAGCATAGGGATACTTCAGACTTGATCAGGGGATAATCTTAGTATAGTAATTCTATCCTCTCTCTCCTCGTTAAGGACTTCCCATTGAAGTCTTTTTATACTTCTCCCAAATTAGTTTTTTAGTTGGGAAACAGTTGGGCCACAGGCACTAGGAGGTAATCAACAGGTAAAAATCCTGATCTCTGCCCATAATTAAGGAAATTTAACTTTTTTAAGTGTTTTAACACAGATATGCGGGTTGGGTATTGACTGACCTGCGTGTACACACTTTTAACACAGGGAAAAGTAGTGTACGGGGAGTAAAATGTTGTTTTTAAAATATTTGGACCAAGTCTGGAAGGAGGGGTTGCCCTAGGCCATAAACCAAGCATCACAAATACAAAGGGTGATATTTGGAGCTATAACAGATGCCCCCTAATATATGAGATTAGAAGGGGTACATGATGGCCGAAATGTATTAAGCATATGGAAGGGAAACCTGTCGAAAAGTTGAGAAGGACTTCACTAGATTTCAGCCTACCAAGCCATCAAAAACAATATCAGAAAGAAGCAGTTTTTTGAGGCAGGCATACGCATGCTCAAAGAAAGTAAAGCATGTCCGCATATTAAGTAGAAGCGGATCCACTATGTATACAAGTATAAAGAACTGAAAGTACATAATGGATCATCTGATTGTGATTGAACAAGTACATGTCTGAACATCACGTATATAAAAAGATGATCAATGAAGTTGAATGATGAAGTTGATCACTGATGACAAAAACTAATCCCAATAGTACAAAGTGAACATGATGGAATAAGATGATACTACATAGCAACTTTGATGCCAGCATATAGGATGTCACTGTGAAGGACTGCAACATATAATGTGGCTGGTGTCAACTAGTAGCAACAGGAGTAACTGACAAGTGAACCAAAGAATGCTAATGCAACTCGAGGTCTTCATCGACCACCATGGTACATTTCTACACAATGGGAATAAATGATCTAAAGTCGACCATGTGAGAAATCGTTTGATTGCCGGTCATTGATGTATACCATTAACAAACGCGAGACTACTCACCGATAATGAAAATGAGAGTCAAGGTACCTAGTATAATCTAACAAATGTGAATAAATGAGCTGAGGTCAAACACCTGGAAGAATCTACCAATCAGGGGCCAATGATGGTTTCTTACTGTCAATAGCAAAGGATCTGCCACTAATGATTACAAACCCCAAGGTACTACCAAATGGACTCTAGATCTCTGCCCCAGAGCAATCAGTCGTAGTTGATAGGGAAAGAAGTGCTAGAAGGAAGGCATTAAGGCATCCTTCATCAATCTAGAACGAGTGTAACTCGTATGCCAATAATGTGGAAGGAATCAGACAAAATAAGATGTAGTAACCCAACCGAAGCACATTTCCGTCGTACACAAAATGTAGCTAACGCACGATAGAAACCCTCTAAACCAACCAAGAAAGCTGACACAGAGGCAAGGAATCCACTAATAGGGTCAAATGGAAACCAAGGCACTACACGAATCCCAATATGTGATAATGTAAGCTGAAGTCAAACACAAGGGAATCCACTTAGTCAAAGACCCATGATACTGATCGATGTCGAGCACAAGGTGACCTGTCAATAATGAAAATAGGGCCAAGGTGCAGCTCTAGGCCTGCCCTCACAGCAATATGTCATTGTTGATAAGGACAAGACCCACTAGCAGGAAATTAATGGAGACCTTCTCAAACTGGCATGAGCAAAGGACCAATATAACTAATATGATGACAAACAAGATACTGACAACCAGGGATGGCCGATCGAAAAATAGGTCAAGAGACACCACAGAGAGGCCAACTCAGGCTTACTTCCCTTGAACAAAAGCATGACTCAATGATGACCATGTGGCAACATATGATGACTATGTATAAGCTCGTCATGTAGGAGGCACGAGTGAACTCTCCATAAGATTGAAAGAGGTAACCAATCGGAGGAGAACTAACTCAACAACAAGCTTAAGACGTATCTAAGTCAAACTAAATCCTGCCCAAAATGGATGAGAGACTTTCTTTTGAGTGCTTTGTTCAAGGGTGACACAAATGACTCTAGCTACCAACAATATATGGAAATGTTGTCCCATTCCTGCTCTTTTTTTCGAATATATAATTTTTTTTGTCTTTTTCTTTAAGCTGGAAAAAGAATAAAAGAATACTATAGTACAGTGGAAAGAACGAGTGTTAGTGAGGCAGGTGAACTAGTTCCTGGGATGGGAACAATCCAATGCTCAATGCAGGGAGGCAAAATTGGTCAAGGACACTCAAAGGAATGTTCCTTCCAAGGATCAATGGGTTTGTCAAGTTGCAGAAGCTAAGTGATTGTAGGTTTGAGTTTGCATAAGAAATGGTCAAAAAATGGCTTAAACACGAGTCCAAGTGAAGCCAGCTCAAGGCCAAAAGGTGCAAATGGTCAAAATGCAATGTAGTAGTACAACTCAACACAAAAGAGCCTCTAGGGTATAAGACTAGAATGAAGCAAAGAATCAAAGAGGAATGAGTCTTCAATGCACAAGTCATGGCGAGACTAGAGAGGACTCCCAAGCCTACTCAATAAAACAACATGGGCAACCAATGTTAGTGAGGTGCTAACTACAATGCCCATTTAAAGGATGGCTCTACCATCGTGTCATGATTTAAAAATTGGTGAGTGAATATGGTTTACTAACCATAACACGATGGGATCAACCCTATGACCAGGATATTGACAAATGGAGGCTAGTATGCAAAATGAAACGTAAAAAATGGTTTCCCTAACCTATATGCCAGTGAGTAAATGATACCTTCCATGACGGGCCAATAGTCATGGAATCAATGTGAAATTTTTGAAGAAGCATCCAAAATGTCCTGAAAAAACAACCTATTCCCAACAATCCAAGCTCACAAGTTAAAAGATTCATGAGACAAAAAACAAATCAAGTTTTGAAAAAAATTGACATTTTCAAAGCTTATAAAATGATTTTTTGACTCACCATTTGTACCATTTGTGTTGAGTGCAAAAGCTATGGAGAAAAAAGAGCAAACTTACCCCCTAAAGAATTGGACCGTTCAAATTGGATCAAAATCATCAGGTAACCCCCAATTCAAGCTTGCATTATTTTATGATTGTTTTTAGAAATTTATATTGAGGTTTGACCATAGGAATTTATGCTAAAAATTTCAACGCGGATATATATGGGTTGGATATTATAGACCCACGGATATGAAGGGCCTACATGGGACTGTGTGTGAAAGGGACCTGTGTATACGCGGTTTGAAATTTCAACACAAAAATCTAAGGGTTGAAATTTAATTTTCTTTCAGGATGACAATCACATGGAGAGAGAGGGAGCATACTACCATTGATAATGAAGTTATGAATGATCAACAGGCCTTAGATGCATTGAGGGGATGTGGATTGTTGAAATTTTTTAAAATTCCCAATATGAAGGCCATTACCCGTTTTCTTGAAATGTTAATCCACTATTGGAGTATCGATGATGATGCATTTATGATTGATAAAATGCCTTTGAGGATAGAGGTAGAGGATATTTACTTTATAACTGTTCTTTCCCAGAGAGGAGAAGTTCCACATTCGACTGGCCGGACACGAGGTAGTCTTTCAGTGGTAGACTATGTACACATTTACTGTCCTGGGCATCTAGAAAAATTGGAAGCCAGATTCCAATAAAACATGTGGAGAGCTTGTCCCTAAGGATCTTACTATTCACCATAGCCAGGATAAACGGATCAGCCTCATTGCACCAAGCGTCACGACTATCCATGAGCATGGTCGTGGAGTGTCTCACCACTATTTTTTATTGGTGTACACCTCTTCTTACCAATATGAAGAGCCAGTTGTCCTCCATTTAGAAAGGACAGACCAAAATGGGACCATTTTGTGCTCCTTCTTCGAGAAGGTTCCTGGGCTGCATCCCAGAGTATCAGTCTCTATCAGTAGCCTCCAAGATCCTCAGATGGGTAGGTGGGTTGACCTAATGAAACACCTTGGAGGTGGGGACGTGCCGAGGACTGCTTTCGATGATGAGTTCTTCTCTTGGTGGGAACAACAAATCATCATTGTGGACGACTATCCCTATGCTAGCATGGATTTTTGAGGAGATCCAAATTTGGTATTGTCACCAAACGCAGTATGGGGAGAGATAGGTAACCATTTTTTAAGTTTTTATCAATTTTTAAGATTTTTTTTTGTGTTTTTTAAATATGAAAATGAACTTTAGAAACATTTTTTATGGGATTAAAATACTGACATAATGATCATGTTCCAGACGTGGGTCTGGTAAGTCCAGATGGATTTCTGTGGCACAAGCGTTGTGGAAGAGGTGCCGAAGAGGTGGCTGCGGAGATAGAGAGAGTCTTATACATAGTCCAAAGAAACTTGGTGAGATTGACTCACCAGGTATCAATGGCAATCATAGAAGACCTACCTGAGGAGATGCAGTGCCGCGTGGTAGGGGTACCACAAGACTGCGTTCACATTCTTTGGCGTGTGGCCAACATAGTAGTCACATTCTTAGCCACTCATCCTACGCTGGGTCATAGATAGACTGGACATGATTATGGGCATTTAGTCCCGATTTTGTATATTATTTTTGAAACACTTTATGTACACACGGGTAGTTTTATGATATATATATATAGATATATATATATAATATATATATATATATATATATATATATATATATCTATATATATATATATATCTATATATATATATATATATAATATATATATATATAATATAATATATATATATATATATATATATATATATATATATATACAGTTCCAAATTTTTTATGTTTCTTTTTATCTTGATGAATGAATGATATGCCAATCTAATGCTTGATTAGTGATAGAATCCACTAATGAATTTTTAGATCGTGGAATGTGAAAATAAGTAATAAAAACAAATGGTCGTTGCAACTTCCTCACTCTCAAAAATTGGTGATATAAATAAGGATCCCTAACCCGATAAATATTATTCAATTGTGACACTACCAGCTGTGAGTCAAGATACACTACCAACAAATCGATTCCATAAGAAATAGCTTCAGATAGTAAATCAATGACAGCAGTATATTCGGTAATATTATTTGATGAAAAACCAATACATACTCCACTTGACACCATCAACTGACCAGATGGATAATAAATTACCCAAGTTGCGGAAACGAGATTCCAAGTGTGCCGACTAGCACCATCAGTGAATCCAAAATAGACCAAGTCAACCATCAACACCTGCCAAAGAAGATCAAAAAAGTGTCAATATCACAAAAACTCCCAATAAAATATGTAAAAAAATAAAAAATATACAAAGAAGCCATTGCTCAGTCGTAACCTAAGCAAAGTACTTTTTGAGGTAGATCCCTTCTAGGGGCTATGCCAACTTGTTCCCTTCAAAATCGAATAATTCATAAGCCCCTTTTCCTAAAACTTGTTTCACTATAAATGGACCATACCACATAGACTTGAATTTGCCTACCCCAAAGGTGCCTTTATCTTGATCATAGACCAGGACAAGGTCACCTTCAGAAAATACTCGAGGACGGATAGCTTTATCGTACTGAGTTTTAACCCTTTTCTTATGAGCCTCATTGATTGTGGTGGCATCTCTACGCTACTCATCGAGATGTTCCAAATGAAGGAGGTGCTCTTCGAGACTAGAGGTCTCTGGAAGGAGCTCAACAGCTAGCCTAAGGGATGGAATTTCGCACTCAACAGGAAAATCGGTGGCAATATTTATCGAGGTTTGGTATGCCCAGAGAGCCGGATACAACATGAGATGCCAATTGGAGCATTTTTTGTCAATTTTACTTTACAGGATCATCTTGAGGGACTTTTTCACGGCTTCGACTTGCCCATTGGCCTGAGGATAATATGGAGACAAATGCTCCTATTGAAAGCCCAACTTAAGAGCCAATTCAAACATCAGTTGGTTCTGGAAGGGACTGCCATAATCAGTGACAATCTCTCTTGGGATACCAAAACGTGAAATAATATGATTGAAGAGGAACAATGTTGTTGTCTTGCTATCATTTTTATAAGTAGGCATGGCCTCAACCCACTTAAAAAAGTAGTCTACAACCACTATAATATACTTATGATTCACCGTTGAAGTCAGATTAAAAGTAGTAAAGTCAATACCCCACTTTGTAAAAGGACTGACAGTGATAACAGGGAAAAGAGGAGTTGGATGTGTGCACATCTTCCGAGTATAGACTTGACAAGGGTGGCAACATTTGACGACTTCAATACAATCTTTGAAAATCAAAGGCGAAAAGTAGTTGGCACGCAAGATTTTTTGGGATGTTGCAAGCCCATATAGATGACCACCACAAGCTCCACTATGGCAATCATTAAGAATGGACTCTACTTCCTCTAAGGTTAAACACTACCTAAGGATAGAATCAACCCCTCAGCGATATAAAGTATCACCAATGATGACATAGTTCTTAGCTAGGTGACGTAATTTTTGGCATTCATCCTTGGAGGAAGCAGGAGGGAACCTCGAAGTCTGGAGATAGATTATGATATCTCCATACCAGGGATCTTGTGAAGAGATGAGGAATAGATGTTTGTCTAGGAAACTTTCCTCATAAACGGTATCTTCTCCACAAGGCAACTCAAAAATAAATTCCGCAAAAACTAATGATTTCTTACACTTGGCTGACAAGAACTTGAGATCGAATTCTTGTAAAATAACAATCCATCAATTGTATTTTCCTCCAATCACTCGCCTATTGAGGACAAATTGGAAAGGATTGACCGCCACTAAGACAAATGTTTTGCATAGCAGAATATAATGACGAAGCCGCTGGACAACATGGATAGTTTCCAAGGCCAATTTCTCAACCAGAGAATATCGTAGTTCAAGGCCTACCAAACTTCGATTCAAGTAGTAAATCACGTGCTCTATGAGAGCATCATCTTCCTGAACCAGAACCATACCTATGGTTGATTTTACGGCTACAATATATTAAAGGAAATCTCTACCATAATCTGATGCACTCAAAAGTGGGGAAGAGGTTAACATCTACTTCAAGGCATCAAAAGATCATTGGGAAAAGTTGTCCCATAAAAATGGAACTCTTTTCCTTAGCAAACACATAAATCCTTTAGTTATCTCAGCATAGTTCACTATAAACTGTCTCAAGAAATTCGCCTTTCCGTGAAGAAGTTGTCAGATTGAAGATGGGGGAGGCAATTGAATTATTGCCTCAACCTTAAAGGGATCAACTCGAATCCCTTCAGTTGATACAATGAACCCTAACAATCTACCATATGTAACCGCGAAAATGCACTTATTTGGATCCAGTCGGATCTTGTAAAATCGACATCTCTCAAAAACCAACCGAAGGTGACTAGGATGATCGATTCTCTTTTGAGAACGGGCAACTAAATCATCCAAGTATGCTTTGATGACATGTTTGATGTGATGGAAAGCGTATGACATGGCCCGCTGGAAGGTGGCTCCAGCATTTTTAAGACCAAAAGGCATCATTTTGTATGCAAAGGTACCCCAGGGACAAATGAAAGCTGTCTTATGTTGGTCTTCTAGACGAATAGATGTTTGATTATAATCGGAGGAAACATCCATGAAAGAAAAAATCTCATTACCCGCACATTCATCAACTATCTGATCAATAAATGGTGTGGGGTAATTATCTTTCAAACAAGCTTTGTTCAAATCCCTAAAGTCAATGCACACTCAGATCATTCCTTGTTTTTTATTAACTGGGACTGGATTAGAAACCTAATCAGTTAAAGGAACAAGGTATATAAAACCCGCCTTGAGTAGCTTTTCTACTTCAGCTTTAATGGTTGTTGCTTTCCTAGGATTGACCGGCCGAAGATTTTGACGAATCAACTTAGCGTTTTCATACGTGTTGATCTCATGTTGAATGATGGATGGATCAATACCGGGCATTTATTCATAAGACTAAGTGAATACATCCCGAAACTCTTTAGAGAGGTCGGTGTAAATTTGAATCTCTTCAAGGGAACACTCAGCTCCAATGAAAACATTTTCT
This sequence comes from Pinus taeda, assembly GCA_000404065.3. Taxonomy (NCBI): domain Eukaryota; kingdom Viridiplantae; phylum Streptophyta; class Pinopsida; order Pinales; family Pinaceae; genus Pinus; species Pinus taeda. Next base: position 46,685 of record APFE030587569.1, on the reverse strand, counting down.
ATCACATTAGGGTTCCTAGAGATGTTTATTAGTATGATTTTTGAAATGACCGACATATTACCTTTGGCACGGATGTGTGCTAGAGCCAAATGGTTTGAAACCGTACAAACATCATTAGTAAGTAGATTGGAGAACCTAGATCCAACTCCCTGCAATGGGGGAAGAAAATATGAATGATGATGTAAATCTTCCCATGGTCAATCTACACCCATCATTACTTCTAAGATTGCTTCCTTAGATGGTTAAATCATATCTAAGCAATCCATAGTAGAATTAGAGTCAAGGGTCCAAGCTAGGGCCAAATCACCATCTAACTCTTCCTCTGAAAAAGGCATAGGATGGTCGTCTACAGAGTTAATGATAGACTGATATCTAAGCTCTACTACAAACATTCCACCAACTTGTCCTTCATCTAATGTGGTTGTAGGTGAAAGTAAGGCCCAAGGGTCTAAAAAGTAATGATTCCATAAGAACTCTTCCCATGAAGGCTCTTTGGAGGATGAATGGCATTGATTCTAGCTATAGGAATGGGAAGATCAAGTACACCCATCAAGGAAGAATACATCCCAACTCTTAGATTCTCGATAGGTTGACGGGGGTTATCCACCAATGGAACAGTAGAATCTGAAGTTGCATGAGGGTCAACTGGACAATAATCCAATTGATCAATTTTAACAATTCTCCCCTCATGAGGAAAACAAAGGACGCGAAACAGAGTTGAAACTATGACATCCATTTCATAAATCCAATTCCCTCCTAAGAGGAGACTGTAATCAAGGTTGGCATCAATGATTTCTACTTTGACATTAACGACCTTTCCTCCAACACATATAGGAAAAGCCGGGATAATCCCATGTGACCTATGAGAATGTCCGTCAAATGTTGTCAAGAGAGTGGGTGAAGGAACCACTGAAGGCGATCTAATGGCCTTCCAACATGACATAGACATTACGCATGTGGAAGCTCCCTCATCTATAACTGTTCGAAAAATATTAGTTTTCTGGTAAGTAGACTTTATTTGAAAATCCATATGATGAGGAAGTCTCTTTTTGACATTGAGCATATCAAAAGTGAGGACTAAAGAATTTGATGGATCTACTACCCCCACTACCGAAAGCAAAGCACTTCCTTGAGCTAGACACGACTAGAGTACTTCTAAAGCAGACATAGCGCAAGGACTCAGAGCCAAATCTTCTACAATGGAGTAGTTCTAGGTTGCCCTAGCATTAGGGTTGATAATTGCGTGCTTGGCAGAACCTTCCAATATCTGTGGTATAGACTCAACAAAGGGTCACTCAATATGAAGTGGGTCCATAGTTCGGGAACAGATTTATCCTTATATGTTTCTGCTTCACCATAATCACATGACCGTGTAGCCACATTGGCATGAGAAATCATCATGAACACATTTGAGGAATTATCCCCCTCCTGGTTGCCCCCTGTAGAGGTACCAAGGTTTGAGATCATGCCAACAAGCAACTGCTGCCCTTGGGGGAAAGGGTTAGTTAAGACAGCTTGGGAGCTAGAAGACCCTTGCTGCACTAACAAGCACTAAGCATATGGAATTTTTGGGCAGAGATGAGTCAAATGATCTCCACTGCATAACTTGCATGGAAATTTAACTTTCTTCTTAAACTCATTTCTACCCTCATCGGCACCATTGTCGAGCTTATTTGCATTACCCTTCCCTTCCTAATTCTTCTTTTTACCTCGTCTCTTCTTCTTCCCATCAGATTGTTGATTTCCTTTGGGGCTACAGGCTTGGACAACATTTATGGAAGAAGGTTGGGAAGGTGGACTAGTGGACAGTGCAACCTGATTGGAAGAAGTAGTGCGTTGAGACAACTACTGCAATTAGTTCAAGAGGCTCACTGTATTGGCATCAGCTGATTCAACTATACCATCAGTGTGAGGGCTTGGCTATGGACCACGAATCTAGGAAAATCAGGCAAGATTTTCTAAAAAGTCCCAAACTAAGAATATATCAATTATAATTGTTGGGCACAAAAGATAACCTACTCTTCGGAATAAACTCCGGACACAGAAACATCCTTAGAGATCTATTGTTGTAATGATTTTAAAAACCATTCGAGATGGAATTCAGGTGGAATTTTGGCTTTGATGAGCCTCTTTCTCCTTGTCCATTCCTAGATATAATCCGAAATGTGAGTAGCCATGTCCTGATGAAAATTGGCAAGAAGTTCAGTTGTGGCTTTGTAACAGACAGGCAACTAAACATGGTTTAAGAAAATGTTAGCCAAATTGGCGAAAGCCGTAAAGGTTCTCCTTGGCAACTCTATATACCACTTAGCCACATTCCTAGTTAAGGTACACTGAAATAGTCTCAACCTAATCAAATCATCGGTTAGGGAGTTAGATGAGCACCATAAATGGAATGTGGTTACATGGTCGCTTGGGTATTCACCACTCTTCCCTTCAAACTTTGGAATATCTGATGGAAGTTTGGTTGGGACCGGAGGCCAAGCGGGATTATATCTGATTGGATCATTCGTCAACTTATTCAAGTCTAGCAGATAAAGCGTGGCCAAAAAAGGAAGTCGTGGAGGACCTTAACGATTCCACCCAGATTGGGCGGGGTTCCCGAAAGTATGAAAAGAATGACATGGATTTTGAAAGGCACCAGGTTGCTCAAAGTAACTGATAGAACTTACTGAACCAAAAAGTGACCCTTGTGGTCCAGTAAAACTCGGAGTTTGACCAACTCCAACTGAAAAACATCTGTAACCGGTAAAGTTTCCCCCTAATGAACTATTGTAAGGAGATGACAGCCCCGGTAAGGTTTCCAACTATTAGATAAGGGTGGAAAACTTTGAAATGAATTGACTGAGGAATACAGCACAATCCCTTATTGGCCAAAAAACTGATTCTCGGTTCCTATCCCACTAGTCGCAGGGTTTTTCCAACTCTGGAAGGGACTACTACCTTGACCTGTGAAAGGAATAGGCATAGACCCCACTGTCGGATTGGAATGTGGTATATGACCACTTCCAAATGGGAAACCCTTAAAAGAATTCGATCCACTCATCATGGATGTGGAGGCGGTTAATGGTACATTTAATGGAACTAAAGGAATACCTTGAGAGGGCATTCCAAAAGGGAAGAATCCAAAACTGGACGCATTAGCTTGGGAACTTACACTCGTTGACAGAATGGAAGTGGACCCAAATAAGGATGTGCTAGCAGTAGACCCAACTAAGGATGTAGAATGGATGGAAATAGTTCCTCCCCCTTGTACTGATATAGGAGTCTTCATACTCGTAACAGTCGTGGTGGATGCCATGCTTCCAGAAATGGTCATCGAAGGAATAAATGTGTGTGGACCTAAGCTTGAAGGCCTGTGTGTTGGATTTCCAACGTATAACAATATGTCTAGATGATTAGAAGGGATAGGAGAATTCAGAGCTACAATTAACTCTGAAAGCTCTTCTACCTCAATATAATCTTCTGACTGAAAGAGTACTCAAGAAAGAACTGGTGTGTTCCTCTCTAACTCTATGGTAGTACCAGGTCTATCTTGTACACTAATGCCCCCAAGCAGAGGATCAATCTCCAATGTGCCAGCTGCCACTGGTTGAAAACCACTGGTAGAATTGCTCCTACGCCTTCTAGGAAAAGGCTCTGGACTCGCAGGTGAAAGCCCATGAAGTCTACGGGACTGACTAAGTGATCGATCAGCCACTTTGAATTATTTTTATAAGATCTACTTAAAGACTGAAGAAAATTGAAAGCTATGCCAACTAGGAACATAGAACACACACTAAAAAGGTCCCTAAAGAATTCAGCAGTCAAACAACTTCCAAGAGTTTATGCTTTGAGTGATTAGGACCAGATACCAAAATACAAGAAAGTGAACTAAAAGGGCCTTCGGAAAATAGACTGGGGTAATTATGCCCCAAGTCTACTAGCAAAGGTATCAGAGGTAGTTACGCTAACCTCTAGACAATAGCCTTTGCCGATGCAAGCCCTCAAGCTTCGCAAGGGTGCCCTCCAGAAGTACCGTTGAATGTGATGCAATGTCAACCTCAGGTGCAACGAGATTCCCCTCCACAACCACCTGTGTAGATCCCTAGGATAGGAAATTAAAGATACCAATTTGTATCATAAGCCAAGCAGAACAGTCGTGAGGTAAGATCTGACAAGTAGAGAGGGGGTATCTCTCGTCTGTATCTTCACAAACCCTCGTGCTTAACTCCCAGTCACAAAGCTTTTCTAGTCTCCCTAATGCTATTGATTTCACTCTTTATTCAAACTTCTATGTTTTACAATTTAGAATGGCCTTGGAGAGTTTGCTCTCCTCCCGCCTAATCCAAGGACCTAAATAAACCTAAAACTTGTTGGTGTATACTGATTGATAATATAAAAAGTTCTAGTCTATTTTATTAAGCGCTTTATTTTAAGTGGCTGTTATTTTTAAGTCAAAGGGACAATATGGAAGTGAAACTAATCGTGTTCACATGACGCAAAAGAAATTAATGAAAAACTAACTTATATTCAATGCACTTGTTTGTTCTCCGATGAAAAGCAACTTCTACTTGGGTTCTAAGAAAATTCTATAATGCAAAATTCTAGATTACTTTAGAAAGAGATGAAAGTAATCGTTTACAACTTTTTGATAAGCCAACTTAAATGTTTGAAGAGAATGCAAGTTTCAAATACAAATTTCCTCCAAATAAGCAAGGCAAATCTTGAAAAAATCACAATTCACTTTCACAAAACCAACGAAACCAAAATCAAATTCAGCAAAAGAAAGCAAAAACAATGTTTTTGAAGAACTTTTCTTTTTCAAGAAGTAATAAAAACAACTTTTCAAAAGCACTCAAAATGCTACCAAATACTCAAAGACTGAAAGCAAAGCACAAGGAAACTTTGTAAGTTACAATTCAACCCAAATGAAAACTTGAACAAAATAGGTGTTTCAACTTGCACTAAACGATCCAAAAGCAGCAAAAAGAGCTCAGAGAAACTGATCAAGAAATCAGGAAAGACACACTTTAAAATTCACCAACAAGAAACTTCGAAAAGAAAAAAAAAGTGTATTTCCACAAAAATGACGGGAAGCAAAGCAAGCAGACCAATAATGAAGTTTGACACAAAGATTGCAAACAATCTTCTATTCCGAAAGACTAGAACAATCAAGAACCTCTATAAGAAGCCTTGTGTTTTCAAACACAAATCATAAAACTTGTTGTAAAGAAAACCAAGGCCAAAAAGTTTTCAAAGCAGGAGAGAATTCATAACAGTAAGCTCACTAAATTAATAAATTCTGAAAACAGAAACTGACCACTCAGAAACTACACAGACCAAGAAACCAATCTTTCTAGGCTGAAATATTTGAAAAAATCATGCAAAAAATTGTATATGCGGCTGTGTCCCTACATAGCTGCATCGACACGTACTTATGCCAAAATAAACTCGCATATATGTGGTTTCATTTCACAGAAGAAAGCATGTATACGCTTCTATAAATAGACAAAGGTGTGTATATGAAGCTTTACAAGAAACATAAAAAATGAGGACTGGTGAAAAATATTAGACTTGAATTCTAAGTTCCTACTAGAGCAAGCAGCACAGTCACAGCAAGAAAACTAAGAACTGAGCCCTGGTTGGCACTGAATGACCCAAACTAGGAATAACAAGATTGTTATCCCCAATGGAGTCACTAATTCTGTTAAGGGAATAAGTCCCCTAGGCCTTTGGGTCAGAACCCTAGTAGAGCAAGAGTAATCTATAGCAAGAAACAAGCATTCAACTCAGGAAACATGCTTAAACAAACTAACTATGCAAGGATGAACATACTCGGATGCCCTTCGTTTGGGTAGTTCTAGCCAGGGTTCAAACCCTCTGCAACTCCTAATGATCTTCAATTCTGCACATCAACCAATCCGAATACACATAGCAGCATATAGATAAAGCATTTTAGTGAAATCAACTTTATATCATATAATTAAATGGTTAGTTATGAATCAAAATAGTCATTCATATATAAACCATAACAATAACATCAGATGCATACAAAAATTCGATATCAGGAACAAGACTGTGTTACTTTTTACTGTAGAAAACTATAATAAACATGGAAAGACCTCACCTGAGTCTTCCTCTTCCAGCTTCAAGTAGAACTGTCCTCCAGGTCTGTCCAGTCCCAACCTTCAACAACCTCCTTCTATAACCAATACTATGATATCTCAAGCAAGTGGGAGAATATCAACACTCAAGGAAACAAGGGTTTCCTAAACTTGGGGAAGTGCTTGAAGCATAGGGATACTTCAGTATAGTTGGGAACAGTTGGGCCATGGGCATTAGGAGGTAATCAACAGGTAAAACCCATGATCTCCACCCATAATTAAGGAAATTTAATTTATTTAACTGTTTTAACACATATACGTGGGTTGGGTATTGACTGACCTGCGTGTACACTCTTTTAACACAGGGAAAAGTATCGTATAGGGAGTAAAACATTATTTTTAAAATAGTTGGACCAAGTCTAGAAGGAGGGGTTGCCCTAGGCAATAAACCAAGCATCACAAATACCAAGGGTGATATTTGGAGCTATAACACTATCTGCTAGGAATAAAACATAGTTCAAGGTAAAAGGCCAATTGGACCCATTCATTTGCAACAACAGAGAGGCTAGACTATAGGTTGACAGGTTACTTCAACAAATGAAATTTAGAAATAGTGTCATCTGTCACTATGACCCTCATGGCGTCATAAACAAGCTCAGACTCAAGGTCAAGTTGGGACCTTACATTCACCACCTACAACCTGAAATTAAACAGCTTTCTAACCAAACTAAGTGGGTGGAGAACACATTGATTGATATGGAAAGCACAGTTGTGGATGTTGAGAACACACTGATTGATCTAGAAAATCAATTTGACCATAGCTCTTTCCTGCATGTTCCAGAATTACGAGAGCCAATCAACATTCCTCCTATCTTACAGACCCCATCCAATGAGGAGAAGAATCCTAAGAGGAGACTTCATATGAACTGTTTAAGCTAAATAAAAGGCCCAAGTTGAATCTTGTGTCTGAACAAGAGGAGAACATTACATCAAAAGAAATAATTGACATTGAGGCAATGGGGCAAAGAAGTAAAGAAACAGTTGAAACAGTTGCATCAAGTGAAATAGAGCAGCCATTAAACTCCAATACATAGATGATCAAGAGACAATAGAGTATAGAGGTTTCTTCCTTTATCAAGCCAGCTGACAAGGACAAGGATATCAAAGAAAGATTCAAAGAGATAAAGATGAGGAATGAAAAGTTGAAAGCAGAGGCATATGCCAAATACCTCAAGCTTACACCACCAAACCAGAACACATTCATGTCAACCTTTGACATCAAAGAAGGAAAAATATAGGTGTCATTTTTGTAGCCCACTGTACAGCAACCAAAGACCTCAGCAGATTAGAAGAATACTAATTTTGAGGTGTTGGCCAGGGATGTTCATCCCATCGATCAGATAGAGTTTCACAAGCAGCCTAGAGAAATGATTTGCTTCACCCTCACAACAAAGGCCATGGCTTCTTACAAGCTGCAGAATTCATTGGACAATCTGACAGCTCAATACAAGTTGGAGAGGGCCTCTTTACAGGCTAAAGACACTAGGATAAAGTCCTTGGAGGACTTGGTCATTGAACTGGGGCATGACCCAAGTGATATTAAGGTTGTTGAACATTTGATCAAGAAGAAGAATGAGGATATCGAAGCCCTCAAGAAATAGATCGGGTTTCCTCATTTAAATCACCCATAGACAAAGGAAGTCCTAGAAAGCTAGACCAATCATGAGGAAATGATGGACTTAGTGTTGTAGCTGAATGACCAGTTAAAGGAGATGGAGAAAGAGTTGGATAGCTTGATTTAGCTCAAACAAGCTAGTATTAATAATGCTCTTGCAACTGTCATTCCAACAGTGACTACATCTATACCTTCTACTTTGGTAGCATCATTAGGTCCCACTACTCTAATGGCCACTACACTACCGGCATCTACACCAGCTACATTGTTGTGTGTGGAGCATGATTGTTCAGAGGTCTTTGTTTCAGCCTGATGTATACCCCAGGAAGATTTGTACACCCCTCCACGCGGGGGGGGTGCAGGGGGGACTTGTCCCCCCGCGGGGTCCGGGGGGCATCACCCTCGCCGGGGGGTCCAGGGGCCAGTGGTCCCCGGCAGGGGCTCGGGGCAGCGCCCCCGAAGCTAAAAACAAATGTAAATTTGCCTTGTAAAAGTATAGTAATTTTCTAGTCAATCTGGGCCATTCATTAGGCGGATGATCTGACGGTAGAACTTATGTTTAGTTTAGGTTTTTTGCTCTAGAAGGAAACCCCTCTCTTTTATATAGAGGGCATTGTATTTGAGGCTATGAGATAGATGTGTATTATGTGTGAGCGAGAAACAGAGAGGTGAGACTGTGAGAGAAAACAGAGGATATTACAGCGGATTTGTTGTAGGTTGTGTCTCTTCATTTTACGGGATAATAGAAAGGAAGGACTAGCTGTTCGAGGTGGACGTAGCCCAAACTGGGTGAACCACGTCTATCTGTGTCTCTCTTGTTTTGTGCGTTTTCTGTGTTTATATTTCTGCAATATTTTATGTGTTCCATTGCTCCGTAATATTTAATTTTCTAACATACATTAGCAATAGCCTCCACATGTGACGAAGAAAACAATTTGGTCAAAGCAATGGAACAAATGTCCATTCAGACCACTGAGATGTACGAACTTAAGTAGAAAGTCACAATCCTAGAGACAGATTGCAGACTTGTCTAGATCATGCATAAACAAGAACAACAAAAGGCTACAATGATGAATGAAACAATAAAAAGCCTAGAGAAAAAACTGACATTGAGTGAACCTATAGGTAAGGCTAAAGAGCAACTGTGGGCCAATATCACTAACTCTGTCAATGATATTTGGCCATCCATCCAGGTTATTTTTGAACAAATTGATTTAATAAAGAAGGCCACAGAAGCCATTCAGAGAGTCAAGGAAGAACTTGGAGATATGCAAGAGGAAGTTGCAAGAATCATCCACTTCCTCAACTCCAAGAATAAGTATGAGCTGCAAGAACTTGAGATACTTGATAGGGCAGGTACAATTTTGGAAGTTAGAAAAGTCCTCACTAAGAGGAATTTTATGTTGAACTTAGAATATAAGTGTCAAAACATGCAACTAACCGTTGAAAGGTTCATGGTTAAGTTCGAACTTTTGAAGGAAAGGGGATTACCTAATCCCTTAGTTATAAATGATAAGTTAATTACACATGAGGATTGCAATAAGAAGATCATAGAAGTGGCCAGAGAACGGGTAGTCACTTCATCCATGAAGGGCTTACCAACAGGAAAATTATTGTATAAAACTTTTGAAAACTTGTTATACCTCCAGCATGAGGCAAAACACCTATTTATTAATAAGCGTACTTTTCCAAATATATAGAGGCAGATGAAATATACAGAAAGGTGCTCAATATCCAATTACCAGATGATAGGAGATGGGAAAAATTGAATGATTTACTGTAGGAAAAACACAGTAAAAATATAAGTCTACGGTAAAAAGTAAAAGAGCACAGTAAAAGGATATTAACCTGTCAACAAGGTTAAAGTGTATCAGATGAAAGAGTATCAAATGAAAGGTTAAAGTAAAACAGAACATCCAGCGTGAATACTAAACAACCAACCAGCTTAAAGGGCAAAAGGTCAAAGAGCAAAGCCAGCAGAACCTAAATAATAGGGACAACAAGCAGGAGTTCAATAGTTGTCTCTATCTTCTTGCAAGAGGATATTTCTTTTTCCTAGATTAGTTCTCAATGCATTTTAAGATATTTTGCAATTCCTTTTTCTATAAATACTTCATAATTAAAAGTATTAAGGGGGATTATTTTACATTTGTAGAGTTATTTTGATCTTAAAACCTAAGGGTGATTGTACCTTTTTCAAGTCAACATACTGGAGCAATTAATAAAAGCATTTCGCTACAAGATTCATGAGGTGAGCTATTTGTAGCGAAGTATCTTCTTTTTTTTATTTTGTTACCTTCTTATGTGTTTCATAATCTTAATTGTGTTCGAAATTTGAATGAATTAACTGGAGATATCACTCAAAATTTGTTTAAGTACACCCTGTTTTCCACAGTTAGTCATTTACATGTTTTCCTCTGATACCCGAATTTTAGAACCATTAAGTTCTCTCCCATCCCTGCTGACTTCTTTCATTCCTTCCAAAGTCCGGCCTAGGGAATCCTTAATTGCACCGTGCATCTGATTTGAAACCATTTCACCATTTAGCATTTGAAATCTGCAGTAACTCATCTATCTTGCCCTGTAGACATTGTTTTTAGAACTAAATCTAGTCTTGTTTGTCTGGCATTTGACCCCATAGCCCAATGGTAAAATAAAACCTCTGTTCATTTAAGTAAAGTGATCCCACCACCCAAATTCAAACCAAAACCAAAGTGTAAATGATAACTAGCCTAAAATCATCTTAACTAAAACAAAGTTAAATTATAAAGAGAGAGCCCTCTCTAAGCATCAAGAAGGCTAGGTCCTAATCTCCAAAAGTGGTTTGTGGTTACCTTTGTCTTTTCTTCCTCCTTTAACTTTGAAAGAAATATTAGAGTGATAACATACTCCACGCAACCTCAAGGAAGTACGGGACTCTAAACTACACTATCCAAAAATGGGAAAGACAAAGCAAGAGGGTTGCACGATGGATGGAAATAAGGTGCAGAGGGGAGCTACACCGAAGAAGTTGCACCACAAGGCCTGGTACCACGTGGCCTAGTCAGAAAGTGCCTATTGCACATATTGTAGATGTTTGGATAGAAAAATTTTAGTTAGGAGGAGCAAGGAAGACACATTTATGGAGCATATCTTTGAAAATATTTCACCAAATATATATTAATGATAGGAAATTAGAGGGAACGATGGGATCCAAATTCAAATGTAGCTATAAATATGGCATGTCACCCTACATTCGAACACTTTTCTTTCAAAGAGTCTACCTTAAGATTTTGTGCAAAGATGAATGTTTTATGTCTGAGAAATTTTGGGAGGAAATTCTTTCACAGCTGGAATTCACCAAATTTCCTTAGTGGCACCGTAAGATAATCTTTGACAGGATGATTGCAAGTCCCCCTGAGACAGAAGTAGCGCCATCTGTCCCAGCAGGATTTATGACTACGACGCCTAGCTCTCTAAGACCTAAGCCTTTTTTTCCTCTGTTCTGCTTCCAAGGTGATAGGTAAGAAGCAGAAGAAACCACAACAAGTCTTGGTGAGGTAGTCACCGCAGAAAAACCCCAAGGAAATCGACCAGAAGGGAAAGATGGATTGATCTCAGCAGCTGACGTAGTCAATGGATTTAGAGGAGGAAGAACTTTGTGGAGGTGTAGAAGAGATTGATGCTAAGAAGGGTGAGCCAATGACTCAGCTACCAAAGTACATCCCCCTATAAAATTCAATAGCTAAAGTGCCTAAATATCCTGACAATGCAAAATTTGTGGTGTCTACACCATTGTTGCCAGAGAAAGTGGTGTTTGAGGACACGTTGTTGGCCTGTATACCAACCCTCAAAATTGAATATTGTGACTGAGGGGTTCATGAGAATTTCCCTTAGTTGGCACCAAACAAATACCTATCTAAGGTATACTACGAAGAAACAGAGGTTACACGAATGGAGTCGATGAAGTGGGTTGTTGGTGTTGTGGTTGCGGGACTCCTAAACATGCTCTGGGTGTCGCATTTCAGCCGCACCAACATAAACAATGCTTGTATACAGAAATTGCTCACATTAGTGCATGATGGGTGTGTCTAGATGGGAGAACCCATCTCGATCATGGACATGTTGGTCTACCGAATCACCTTGCTGCCGCACAAAGGAGTGGATCTGGTAGAGGTAAAATCACAGGAGAAGAAACTCGTGAAATAGATCAAGAGCATGTTTCGCCTAATAAATAAGTCGTGTGGATATTATATTCACTTTATTTTAGATCCCATAGTGCAGTTCGCCATGTAGATATTGGTGGAAAAATCATGCATAAGTGTCGCGTAGACGAAGTTCCAACACCCTTCATTTCTTTGGCTGCGTAGGGTGCCAAAGGAGTTAAGTATAACTGGGCTTAATACTTGTGTAAGGAATTCTTGGAGAATTGCAGGGAAGCCTAGGATGTGCACAAGGCTTTTCATTATGTATGGTTTCTATTGCTGATAGCATTGGTGGCTTGGAGGACTCCAGAAGACAGATAGTTTCCTTCCCATGGGTCAGACCTTCTGGAGAGGCCAAAGATATCACCCACACTATATGCCCAGTATGAATCCCTCGTTGAATTCAAGGATGATTTCCACAACCTGTATGTTCACATAAGGATCCATCTCCAGAAGACATGGCACAAGTGCTCTTACTTGGTGGTTGAGGAAGACATAGTAGGGATCATGGGAAAGTGGCCAGGTGAATGGGTAACCCCATCAAATGCGGACACAGGTACAAGTAAGGTTGCAGAGGATACCACCGTGTAGAAGACAACAACAAAGAAATAGAAGGAATCCTAGACAGCTTATGCCTGGTAGAAAGGTGCGCAGCAAAAAGAGTCTACTTCTAGATAAAAGGAAGTGGCAGACAAAGAAGGAGCAGCCCAAGAAATGACAACATTGCAGGCCACCATCGACGTTGAAGAATCTGATACACAGCAAACACCAGCACAAGAAGAGACAGAGGAAGAAGAGGGAGGGGGCAGAGAGTTGAAAACCCCCTTCGTGGTAAATAAATGAAAGAAACAAACATCTACGGGGCTGTGGAAGAAACAAAGTCTAACGAATCAGCTGGGGCGACCTCTTTAGTCCTGACTCAGGGAGACTTGAATGAGATCTACAACATGATCTAGGACACCACAGCTAACCTTTAGATCCATTTTGAAGAGAAATACTAGCAAGTGTTGAGAAATGTTAAGCAGGATTTGCGCAAGCTGTATATCTAGACAGGAAATTTACAAGTTTAAGTGAGGCAAGCGGGGTACAGGAGATCCTAAATCAAGTGAACGTGATAGTTTTGGACAGGGACAGAACCTTGGATCTCTATGTAGTTTAGTTACCTAGTGGAGCCCTCTGCGCCAAGATAGAGGAGGCAAGTACCCAGCTACTGCAAATCAAGAATCTGGGCCTAAAAATCATAGCACCCCTATCCAGACCCTTCATGAGCTTCACCATAGGGTATCCGATGAGTTGTGGATTAGGGAGAAGTGTATGTTGTTGGTTATAAGTGAAGTCAAAATGAAAAACCAGAAGATTTTCTAAGAGAAGGCACAAGCGCTAAAGGAGAAAGAGGAAATCATCGCGCAAATCCAATAAATTGATGCAACCATTAAACAGGCTTCAAATGAGCTTTTAGAACTCAACATTTTGATTGAAGTGGTTTCCGCAGAGAAGATCAAAAATTTGGACGCTACAGTAAAGGAGTCTAAGGATGAAATTGGTCGTGTTCGATTTGAGCTACAACTACAGATATCTGACTCCTTTGTAGGTTTGAGAGAAGTACGACGCTGCTATCAAAGAGGGCTTGGCCACTTTAGAATAAGAATTCAAGGGCTGCACTGAGTTGTTTGAGCAAGCCATGGAGTTATGGACCTCACTACAAGAGGATCTGACTCTGCAGAAGATTAGCATGTACATGAGGGAAAATTAGAGGTGGTTCGATCAGATTTGATCGACTACGCGAACGCTATCGTCAGTACAATGATTCACACGGTTATAGGAAGAAAAGTAGATACATAATGAAATTGATGAGTTGCACTGAAAGGAAGCAATTCTCACTACCTGAACCCAACCATGGACAGATGAGGCTAGCTAGTTGACTCTGTCAGTACAGAGTAAACTTAACAAAATGCAGCAAACTTAGAGGACCACGGGCCTCATGCTGGAAGGTGTAACTACTGAAAAACTAGTTGAGGAAGTCTATCAAGCTACTACTTAAGGAACACATGATGTGCAGATTTCGCAGTTGGAGTTCCACGAACTCCAAGTGAAGATCAAAGCTCCAACCAAGTGACTCGAGGATGAGTCACGAAATTGTGTTCGGGGCTTATTGGGATAGGGTCCCCTAGGGTCAAATTTTGGCATTTACTTTTTATACAAGTGTAAAGTCTCTATGCTTTGAGGAAGTGGAGCGCGAAGGTGATAAGAGTCAAAGGAGCTTTAGTCCCTTATGTTTCTAGAAGATATGAAGTTTTGAGACCCGCCCATGGTCCGCAAACCATGGTATTATAAAAAGAAGGCTATATATAGAAGAGTCATAGTCAGTCTAGAAAGTAACTCATTGATAGAATATCATTGTATGGAAAAGTAAGCTAAGGAAGGAAAGTTTGTCTCTTGTACTTAGGTGAAGGGGAAGGCTCTTATAGCTGAGTGCGTGGAGAGCTTGGTAAGTCAACAAGCTGAGTGCACAGTCCCCTACAGCTAAGACTGCAAGGAAGAAGAGTCTATACTTGAAATAATACATCTAATAAAGACCGTTTTCATCCATAAATTGTGCATCTGTGTATCTGTATTTACTTCTGCATTTTTTTTTACATTTTCGCTCGGTATCTGAAGTTATATGAATGAATGCTTATCTAATGTGCCAATGTAGTAGATCAGTGTTATTTATAAATATTATGAATGTTTGACAACCTTCGCGAAGGTATAGATTATGTGTATGTGAATTACTGCAATTATCTATTTTGGGAGGGTTAGGTTTTGCATAGACATAACTAAGCCCTAGAAGTCATAGGAACCCATAATGTACACCTCTGGATGTAGAAACTTAGTTTTATCATCCCCCAATACTGCTTCGAGTGAGACTATATCTTGCGCTACGTGGGTTGTTGCTGAAAGGGCCAACATTTTCGGGTTTTGTTGGTTGGCACAAAACTTTGAACTTAGGTCTGGGCCCATCAAGACAACACCCTTCCCTGGTTACCCCCTCCTAAAATGAATCCCTTCTCAGCCTCATCATGTTTTCCAAAGTTGAAGAAATTGTCAAATACTTACCGATCAATAGAGCCCCTGTCCCAGACAGATTCACTACTAATTAGTTAGGAACAATCAGGTTTTGTAGAAGGCTGCCAAATCCTAGATGGCATTATCTCAGCACATGAGATATCCCACTCTATGCAATCCCACAAAACAAAAGGCATGATGCTTGAACTAGATCTGTCAAAAGCCTATGACCAGCTAAATTGGGAATATCTGTTGGCAATCCTCAAGGCCTTCAGATTCATAGAGGATTGGGCTCACTGCATCTGATCCCTGATATCAACACCTTTCTTCTCCATTTTTCTTAATGCCTCTTCATCGTCAAACTTCAAACCATCCCGTGGCCTCAAAAAAGGGGACCCCATATCCCCCTTCCTTTTCATCATAGAGGTAGAAGGTTTGGGACAAATGATTAAGATAGCAAAACAAAGGAGCTTATTGAGTGACATCCACATTCATGGCACCAATCTCTATATAACTTACCAATAGTTCATCGATGACAACCTCCTGTTTGGGAAAGTGACTATCTAAGAGGCAATTCAAATGAACAATATTCTGGTGGACTTCCAAGATGCTTCAAGTATGCTATTGAACAAGGATAAATCAAGTATCTATTTCTTTCACACTCCTAGAAGTGTCCAAGAATGTCTTTCCCGAGCCCTATGTTTTTTAATTGGATCTCTCCCTTATAAATATTTGGGGGCCCCCTCATTGTCAACCCCTTCTAAATTCCCCCTGGAAAGACCTCTAAACTAATCTCTCCAAAAATTTGTCGACCTAGACCTTCCATATTCTCAACCTGGTGGGGACGGCCACCCTGGTTAAATCTGTTCTGCAAGCTATTCTGTTATATCAACTATCCGCCCTCCCAGCCCCTAAGAGAATCTATGCTGAGCTAACTACTATGTTTAGAAGATTCCTTTGGAGTGGGGAAACCATGGAACGGAAGTGGACATTAGTAGCCTGGCATAAACTTTGTTTGTGAAACACCATGGGAAGGCTCAGTTTGTGCAATCTGACTATCTTGAGTGACACCCTTGGAGAAAATCTCTAATGATGGTTGATACAAGGGGGTAATGGACTCTCGGTGATGATCTAGTCTCATAAATATGGACAAAGAAAATTGTAGGAAGCCTTCCTTCACGAACCTTTTACAAGCACTAGATCTGCAATATGGAATCGCACTAATATGTAAAATGTTTGGAAATGTTTTTTGTAAAAGAATTAAAATTTATAATAATTTTATATAGTCTCTAAAAACAATTTTGGCGATTTTTAAGGTAAAACAAGTTTATACTATAAAATTTGGGCAAATAATTTTTAGAAAAAATGGAAATTAACGAATATTTTTTTGGAAAAAGCATGGAAAATTAGCCCACTTGAGAATATTAGCCCCTAAAATTTTCCCTGGGCCACATAGAGTTCTTGGCTACCCTGGACTCCATAGTGGCTAAACCAAACACTCTCCATTTGAGCATGGAAAATCTGAGGGAGTAGTGCAACGATGATTAGAATGAATTAGTGGCCTACATCAATGACCTCCAACACATGCAGAATCAACTCTTTGACTCTCTAGATGGCCTTTGGTGGCAACTTCGGCAAACAAATAACCACCTCCATGCATTGGAGACTTGGGTAGAGCATATCGGCTACCACACGCATGAGAGGGTAGTGCTCTTTGCAGTCCCTCCACTGTTTCCCCCCAACCCTCCTTCTTAATGTGTAATTCTAGAAAGTTCTCTTCTTGTGCTACTTTTGTTTCAGAAGTAACCGAAGGCATGGGTTGTCTTGGCTTCCTTACAGGCTCAATCTTGTTTAGAGCAGCTCTCTCGTTAACTCTTAAGCCTATTATTTTGCCTGGTGTAGCAACAATGATGTTACAATTCAACTGTTGACGTATGATGTTTTTGAAATTTTGATAATAGAATACAGTTACCTTGACTGACAAAAAAAAAATTATCCATTCTAATAATATTATTAATATTCTGATATATTATAATACTAAAAGCTATTATTTTATTATATTATAGTATTTGATCGTTACATATTAAACAAGTAAATAACGCTATCATAATTCTAATAACATGTTATTATTATTATGTATTACTACTGTTGTAATAATAGTTTGTTTAATAGAGAATAGTATTTTATTACATAGAATTTTCAACAAAATTTGGTTAATTACTTTTCTTTAATATTATTAATTATTGGAATAATAAAAACTTCTTTGTTTCTACATATATTTCATAAAGTCTTATCCCAACATTATTACATTTTTATAGGTTAAGTCTTTTTCTCTTCACCTATGTTTTCTACTACATTTCCCTTATGATGGGTGAGGGGTTCACGCAAAACGTCATATATAAGATGTTTCAACTATTTCTAACACGGTTTTTTCCATAAACCTTTTTCTCATTACGAATTACATATAGAAATTTACATTAAAAAAAATATTATGCTATGTAATACAATATTATGTAAACAAAATAATAAAAATAAGAATAAAAATAACCATAACTCTATATCAAAATAAAAATAACTTCAAACTAAAATAAGAAAAATAAAAATTTCACTTTATAATATATTTTATAATTTTTTATAATGTAATTAAGGTAAATTTGCTACTTAATTTAAGTATGGTTTTCAAAATCTAAGTTTACGAGAATTGTGATATTGACCCATTATTATGTGCAATATAACCTATATAAATATTTGTCTACTAAATTTGGTCTTATTTCCTCTACATTGTTAGAAATTTTGTTTTGGAGTTTTGGAAACATCAGCGTTTCGTAAATATGATCCTACTATAATTTTTATTCAAAAGATTTCTATGGGTAACAGATAATTCAATCATTGGATACTTGAAAATCATTGTGATTCAGTGTTTCATGTTCCAACAAAAAATTAAAAATTGAAACTTTAGTGCACGCTTGTGAATGTGAGAATGTTTTTTTTTTCACTTCAGTGTTCTCTACAAAGTGAGAGTAAGAATTATTTATAAGTTTTCACTTGAAATAAGTTTAATAAATAATAAATTTAAAGATAATAAACAAATTATAACTATAATATTTATATTTGATATATTTTGAAGTTATATTGTGTCTTTTCAATATGTTAGCATTTTTTAACTTTAACAATATTAATGCATTCTAAATTCTAGAAAACATAGTTTTCTATATTATTATATTTGGTCCATTTTTTATTATGCACTTTTTATTGTGTCTTTTCAATATGTTTTCAATATGTTAGCATTTTCTAACTATGTTTTCTAGAATTTAGAATGCATTTTTTAACTCTAATTTGGAATCTAATTTGGAATATAAAACTAGAGTCTTTGATAAAATCCCATACTTTTTCAACAATTTGGGGTTATTCAAGAGACTAGCAAGAGTGCTAAGACTTACGAAAAACATAATTTGGTAGCTACAATTTTGGTCCATATGTTTTTCTTCTTGAAGCGGTTCAGGGAAGAGGATATTCTAGAGGGTATAGGGAATGCAATAAGTGACTTCACGAAAATATCAAAAGTCACCAAATGGGAGAGGTATAACTTATACATGCACATATGTGTGAACATGAACATTGCTCAATCCTTTCTAGAGTCTATCAAAATCTCATTTTAAGATGAAGTCCAAAAACATCTTTTAGACTATGGGCATGTTTCTTTAAGTTGTTGTTAATGTCACGAATTATGGTTACCTCTTCAGAGATTCCCCCCTATGTGAGTTGTGCAGTGTAAGGAGAAGCAAGGAAAACAGGATTAAGAAGACCTCTAGAATGTAAAGCACTGAAATAAAATCAAAGAGAAACAACAATAGGTGCATAGAAGGGGTCCCTTCAGTCTAAAAATAGTTTTGAGGCATTAGAAAGAAAGGAACAAGAGACTTAGGATTAGAAGGCACAGAAGAAACTGCAAAAATGAAGTGAGAAAAAATTGCAGAAATAGAGGTATTAAAGGGAAAGGAACCTAAAGGACAGACATCAAGAAAACTCGTAGAAGAAATTGTCATACAAGGGACATAGGAGATAATATTAATGAAAAAATTGAATGACATGGACATGGATGAAAATTCACTGTTATCTTTAATAGAGGGATGGAAAGACAGATACATGGAAACAATCATGGATTAGCGAAAGAAGTTATTCTGCAAAAATTACATCAAACTTTGAATCAAGAAGGGTGCAACACTAAAGGGCTTAGGGTCCTCCTCTATAAACTTGGGGGGGTCCATACTCAAGGATTCAAGGAGATGTTTATAGGTTTTAACCCTGTACAAAATTACCTGCATACAAATTCTAAAAATAGATAATAAATAATGGTGAGAGCATAAAACATAAAATAGATATATATAGAGATTTTCCCCTGGATCCCAAACCTCGGACTACCAGATTTATTTTTCATTATATTGATTCCAATGTTACAATACATATATATACATGTCGAAGCATCCATAAGAATCAATCCATTAACCCTCTATTAGAACATAACCCTAGTTCCCTTGACTGGATCTACAAAATACCATGGATAGAAAATGATCATGCCCAAAACCATGTGCGAAAACCATGCACAAAACATAGGTAGGTTCACCCTTCTAATATTGGGTCCAAAAAAAATTCCTCGAGGCACTACCATGGACCCCGTAGAGGGGGGCTACCACCCCCCTGAAACCCCCTGACAGGGGAAGCTGCTGCCCCCCCCTGCTACACCTAGCACAAAAAATAGGGGGATTTGTTGCCCCTAATATGACCCACCCTGCGCGTGCGGCTAGTCATGCAAATAATATAACACACACCCAACAATGTTAAGGCACCAAATGGAATAAAAAATAATAGGTGGGAAAAATATAAGAGGATTTGATTCAAGGGATGGATGAAACATTGGTTAGCTCAAGAGAAGTGGCCATGCTATCAGAGTTATTTTCCTCCAAGAAACCTCACCCAAAATGAAGATCATCTCATGGAACATAAGAGGCATAAATTATTGTAAAAATAAATGATTCTCAAATATTGGGTCTACAAGGAATCCTCTACAATAGTAATACTACAATAAATGAAATGTAATTCTGAAAGAGTTATCTCATTATCCTCCCAGTGGTGGTGAATTTGTGAGGCTATTACATTAGATGTCACTAGTCAATCAGGTGGCTTGGGAATCTTATGCAACCCCAACAAGGTAGAATTTATGGATTGGTTGGTTACCCAGAGTTATCCATGGAAAATCCCACCTAGTTGGATCAAGCGAAGTTGGTGGCATTACAACAATATATGTACCAAATATAATAATATAGAAAACTATGTTTTCTAGAATTTAGAATGCATTAAGGCATTACATCAAGAATATTTATGGATTGTTAGAGGTGACTTCAACATTATCAAAACAATTGAAGAAAAAAATGGGGGGGGAGGGGGCACTGGGTGGGGCTGGTGTTTGTTATTTATATTTATATGTCTGCCTATTTAGATAAACAATAAAACAAATGGATCTAGCAAATATATAGATGGTCAAGAGGATTTTTACATAGAATAATCATAGAAGAGGGAAGTGCCAAAATGCATCTAAACAAGATAGATATCTAATTTTCAAGTCCCTTTTGGCAAAATATGTATTTTCATAAGAATTTACTCTCCTAAATGTGGGGGCATACCATTAGCAAATATATCTAGAGTTAAACAAAAAAAATTATCCCTTATTAATTGCTCATTCATATTTGAAAGTTTTTTTCTAAAAGACCCTTCCTACCTACATAGAGTAGAGGCTTGGTGGAAGGAATTTCATATCCAATATGCCTCTCATGTACCCATATTTTAGCAAAAAAATAGGCTACTTAAATAAAAATAAAAATTTGGCACAAAAATTTTCCAACATATTTCAAGCCAAATAGGAATTAGAGACCCCAATGTGGCAAATCAAAAAACAAATAAAATTTGATGGAAGAACCAAAGAGCTAGAAACGAAAGAGAGAGACTAAATAAGAAAATTAAGGACCAAAGAAAGGAAGAATAGATATTAGGGAGGCATAATTCAATCATACAGTGGCTGAAAGAAGTTGAAAAGAACACTGACTTGTTTCACAAAACAATGGTCAAACAAAGGAATAACAATACTTCTAACTTATGAATGGTTTAGGGAACATGATAAATAATTGCGAAGTGTTAGATAAAGAGTTGATTAGGTATTATAAATCACTTTTGGGAGATCCAAATACAATAAGACATCAAGGAGTTCAAACAATTGTTTCAAACATCCCAAATTTGGTACAACCAGAGAAAAAAAAGCTCTAATGCATGAGGTGACCTTCAAAGAAGTGGAAGAGGTAGTTATATTGATTCCTAAAAATTAATTGCCATGCACTGATGGCTTCACTATGGATATTTTGTAGGCATGCTGGCATTTTTTAGGAAATGAAGCTCACAATTTGGTCGATGAGTCAGAAGCACCAACTCATTATTCTCCACATTGAATGTTGCTCCATTAACATGGGTTCCAAGGTCCAATTAGGCCCAATATATATTGAACTTAAGGCTGATTTCACTCTACAACATGTTGTATAAGATAACTTTGAAGGTCATCCTAAATCATCTTAAGCCCTCATGGCTCAGTCTCATCTCAATGGAGCAAACTAGATACATAGAGGTAAGGGAAATTTTGGATGGAATAGTGTTTTCTCATGAGGTTATTCATCTTCTTAGGAAAAACAAATGCTAGGTATGTTGATTAAAGTATATTTATCTAAATCCTTTGAAAAGTTTAACTCATATTATCTTTATAATTTTTTCAAAGCCTTTGGATTTGTGGAAAGCTACATCAATAGGGTGGGTGTGATAATTACAACACCATTCTTCTCAATTATTTTGAATGGATCTCCATATTCTTCCTTTACGTCATCCCAATATATTCGATAGGGTGACCCTCCTTCCCCTTTTTGCACAGATAGACACTCTCCAACCTACTAAGGAAGCAATGTTGTAATGTATTATCCTCTCTTATGATGTCGTGTCTTGTCTTGTCTTGTCTTGTACTGTTAAATATTTTGACTCCGTCATATTATTAGAAACTAGCCAATACTAAGAGGGGGGGTGAATCATTATTATAGGAATATTAATATTTTCTTTCGCTAATGAATATTACTACGACACTAATAAATACTTCAACAACAATTGATATCATTATCACAAGAATCAATCATTAGAATCACACATTATCACACATAGATTATTTAAACTATTTAATTTACTTCACCAAAGGCAAGATTCTACTTGTTGCAAATTTCTCTGGCTACAACAAGAAGGGAGCTAATACTCCCTAATTTATCAGCTAAAAATGAAAGGAACTACAACCCCTATTTTATCATCTACCACTGAAAGGAACCCCTAACTATTTACTAGCCACTACTAGAAGAATCTCCAACCACTAATATGTAATCTACCACTTACTTTACCTCAACCATTCATCTTTCAGACTGTATTCAAACTCAAATCATGAAAGCCACCTCCTTACATAAAAAAAATAATCACTAACCCCAATACCTCACCACAAACACCATAATGTCACCTTTGGTGAACTCTGATCACTGATCAATCCATCACATAGACCAGAAGTATTAATCCATAACCAACACACCAACTCATCCAACAACATGTTCTTGCAAGTTCAATTATGCTTATATAGAAATTAGGACTGATGTTTTTAATTCTTGAACTTGGACTTAATTTTCACTTATCATAGGTTTTTATCTCATTAAATTCTTGTTTTTCCATTTTTGTAATGTCCTCTATATGTGCACAATAAGTCTTCAATATCTAATTTTTTTTACTCTCTGAGAAAATCTTAGTTCAACTATTATTTTCCTCCATTATGGAATTTTATAGGTTTTAGCAGGGTTTATTCTAAATTTGGCAGACTCCAAATTTAGGAAATTTGTTAAACTTGTCTCCAAACTATCCATTCAACATATGAGGTGCCAACTCTTGAAAGCCTTCAGTTCAATCTTTAATGCTCTTTCAGTTTGCTTCCAAACACCGAAATATGGTATAAAGCCAAGTTCTTCATTGTTGAATTGTTTGTGGAAAAAGGCCCTTAGTTTAGGCTTAACGCACTAAAACAAAAACCACTTCATATAAGCTTCCATGTCATCCCTTTGTTCCAACAACCAAGGTATTATTTAACATAACATTCCTCCATGCTCGTGGTCTAAACAACTAGATAGAACCATGTCTTGGCCTGAACTTTAGCACCCAACTTTTATTTCTTGACAAAAACTCACCAGTGCACCCTAGATGATTTCCAATATCGTTTCTTACAAGAAGTTTCATGACCATTTCACTAGATCTCATATCTCAAATCTCAAGTATTTTTTTACTGAAACACCTCCTAGAACATCTGAGATGTTTTGTTCCGGGGATAGTTTCTTTTGAGGTTGGTTTCTTCTGAGATTGTATGTCCCTAGAGACCACCTTCCTATCATATAGACCAATCATATTTTTACCAATATGCCTCTTCAGCACCACCATGTCTCAGAGCTATTTTCTCAAACTTTATTTCTTAGAGGTTTTTTCTTGTGCACCCTTCAATAACTTTTGAGATTGTTTCTATCAAGAAGGAA
Source organism: Pinus taeda (assembly GCA_000404065.3). NCBI lineage: Eukaryota > Viridiplantae > Streptophyta > Pinopsida > Pinales > Pinaceae > Pinus > Pinus taeda. The sequence continues at coordinate 23,056 of APFE030587569.1, read as the reverse complement.
ACTTTGAGGTTACGTCATCATATCACCGTGTCTACTATATTTTTGTCACCTCTATAAATGTACAAAATGTCACTTTCTAAGTGGTGCCATGTGTCACCCATATTTGACCCACCAAAAAATTTTGAATCTACATGCCACATGTCACTTTTTGATTGGGCCATGTCATGTCAACATCATATTTCCACCATGTCTCCTTCATCCAATCAAATTGTGCCATGTATCTCATCTAGAAAGTTCCATGTTCTCAAGTGCATGTCACCAATATGACAAAAGCAGGGTCCCAAGTCTCATTTTTTTCATCAAAATCTTCAACAATTCTCACCCTTATTTCTATTACCTACCTCTGCTACAAAACTTGGGCTGCAAATCTTAGAAAGAACTAAAATGTGTCTCTTGGAGAAATATTCAAGGGGTTTCTTCCAAGGTCACCCTTCTGTGGTCCGTGCTAGGATAAAACTAACATATGCATACACCAATTTTTCCGAGGCCCCTGCCTTCCATGGTTTTGATGTTTGGGATGAGCTATCTACTATGTCCTCCTGACATTATCCCTCGTGATATTTTATTGGTCCACAAGGTCCATGTGCATGCCTATGTGGTTGTCATTTGTGCATTGATTTTGATATGGGGCCTTAACTTCATCAATTTGACTGTCAATAACTTTCAATCTAGGAGATGTTTTTCAGACTTCAATATAGTGTTGTAAATCTATGTCGGAGTTCTATCCATCTAAGTAGGTTCCAAGGGCTATTGAGATGATCTTTTAAACTAAAATTGTCTCCATGGTTACTATACCTTGAGCATTCTTCTTGAAAGCACTTGTGCATTTGTAGTGATCTTGTTTTCATTTCCCATCAATGACAATATTATTTCTAACATTCTCCCCCTTTGGAATTGATGGCAACACCATAAGACAAAAACATATGGATACACCAAACACAAGCATAAAAGAAAAATAGAATTATACTTATTACTTCTCTTTCTTTTCCTCGTTTTGATGCTAATCCTCCTACGATGCACTACTCCTTAGGTTCACTTTTTATTTGGTGGACTTCTCCTCTGTTGTTTTACTTAAGGTACTTCTCCCCCTTTAACATCAATGGAAAAGAAAAGAACAAGCTACCCCTTTCTTGCTAATCCTGTGGACCTGTCAACTTCCTTTTGATATGTTGAGTTCTTTATGGATACCCTTCTTCCTCATGAGAAATATCTAGTGGAGGGAGTCAAGAGGAACTACTCCCAATATTTTCCTTAGGTACTCGAATTGATCTCTTGGGAGAGGTTTGGTGAATGTATCAGCTACCTACTCTTTTGTAGGTACATATTCCAACTTGACAATTTGATTTGCAACTTTCTCTCTTAAGAAATGGTACTTTATTGGAATATTACTTGTCTTTGAATGGAAAAAGAAGGTTCTTGGACATTTTTATGGCAAATGTATTGTCACAAAAGGTTGAAATAGGGTGATCATAGAATAACATCATGTAAAGTCAATTTCATCCACAAGTGTTGAGTGCAATAAGAATTTTTTGCTATGTATATGCTTCAGTAGTAGATAGAGATATTTAAGATTGCTTCTTACTCAACCATGAAATGAGACATTCACCAAGAAAGAAAGCACCAACATTAGTTCCCTTTCGATCATCTACATCACCTTCCCAATCAACATTAGTAAAATAGTTAGTCAAAATTATTTACCTTGGGGGTACCAAAGTCCATAGTCCATTGTGGTGCTTAAATATCTGAGAATCCTCTTAGCTGCAAGTAGATGCCTTTGTCTAGGAGTTGCTTGAAATATTCCAAAAATACCAACTACCTACATGTTGTCTGGTTTTCAAGCTATCAAACATAGGAGGTTTCCAAAAATAGATTTGTATAAAGTTTGATCCAACTCCGACGAATCATGATTCTTGCTAAGCTTGCATCTAGACACCATTGGATTTCTTACAAAAGAACATTCCTTCATGCCAAATTTCAAAACCTCCTTGAGATACTTTCTTTGTGAGATAAAGATTCCTTCGGAAGACTATGAAATATGCGAAACTAAGGAAATAAGAGAGTTTTCCAAGCACCGACATCTCAAATTTGGCCTTCATATCAACTGCAAACCGATAAGTTTGTTGATATGAATCATTGGAGAAGATAATGGCATCAACATGGACAACCACCACTAGAAATTTTCCATTAGCATATTTCACATACAAATTATTATCAATTGTGCCTCTTTTAAAATGAAATTTCAGCAAATAACTATCCAACTTGGAATACCAATCTCGTGGGGCTTTCTTGATACCGTACAATCCATTTTTCATCTTGCAAGCATAATCAAGTTGATATGATAGCTGAAAACATATGGCTTCTCAATGTAAAATTTTTCCAACAATTATCCATTTAAGAAAGTAGATTTGACATCCATCTAATATATCTTAAATTTATTGAAACAAGGAAATGCTAAAAAAATTCTAATTTCCTCTAATCAAGCAATAGGAGAAATGGTTTCATCAAATTCTAACCCTTCAAATTTAACATAGCCTTTGCAAACTAATCTTGCCTTGTTTCTTACCACTTCACCATAATCATTTAGTTTAATCCTGTAGACCCATTTCATTCCAATCACATTCTTGTTTGTTGGTCTTGGAAAAAGTTTTGAAGTCTATACATTGTCCATTTAGTCAATTTCTTCATGCATAAATTTTAACCAATTATCATCCTAGACAGCATACACAAAATCCTTTGGTTCCATTATGAATAACAAGGCTACATGCACTTGTGTAGGGGGATTTAATAGTCTTCTTCTTGTTTTCACAACCGAATTTAAATCACCAATAATTTGGATAGTTTGGTGGTGTTTTTCAACATACCCTGCAAGATCCTTATTTTGAGGACTAAGAAATGTTTGATTGTATTCATCTAAAAGTGGCTCACCAACCTTCTCATCATTGTTGACTAAATATTTTGAGCTAATAATTATTGGTTGATTGTCTTCAAAATCAATATGCTCATCAATTGTGACATCAATGCAATCAACCATCCTCTTTGTATTCTTGTTGTAGCATTTATAGCCCTTAATATTCTAACAATACCCAAGAAAAATACCTTCATCATCTTTCGCATTAAAATTACCAATATTTTCATTGTTCCTTTTGATATAACATGTTTTTTTGAACATTTTGAAACACTTGATTGTTCTAGGTTTTCCATACCAAATCTCATATGGAATTTTATCATTATTTGTTTTGAATTGAGGTTTGTTAAGAATCACCACTATTGTGTGAATGGCTTCAACCCAAAATATCTATTGAATATTTCTTTCTCCCATCATGTCCCTTACTAACTTTTGAATTGATCTATTGGCTCTCTTTGCTACACCATCCTAATGTGGAGTTTTTGTTATGATAAACAACCTTTTGATGCCACGTTGCTTGCAAAAATCATCAAACTCTTCTAACGTAAACTCACCTCCACTATTAGATATTATGCATTTGATTTTACAATATATCTCATTTTCAACCATGGCCTTAAAGTAATTAAACTTCTTAAAGGCCTCTAATTCTTTTCTTAAAAATGTAACCCACATCATCCTGCTAAAATCATCAATCGTTAGCATGAAATAAAATTTACCTTAAGGTGTTTGAGTTCTTGAAGGGTCACATAAGTCCATATGTACCAATTCCAATGACCTAGTTGATGAGTTTTGCTTGGAATTTAATGGTACTTGAACTTTCTTACCCAACTAATAAGACTTGCAAATAGTATTCTTCTTACCCAACTTGACAATTTCATCCAAATTTAGATGTCCAAGTCTTTTATGCCATAGACAACTCTCATCATTTTTTGACAAACAATGTTTGTCAGTCTTCTCTTTTAGGATATATATACATAATTGCTTGTTCTCATAGCTTCAACTACTATCTCTCCAGTGACAGTAAACTTGATTTGACAACTTTTTGGATTTGAACAGCACATCATAGCCTTGGTCACACATCTAAGACGCACTGAGTAAATTATGCTTCATCCCACCAACATACAACACAGTCATGGACTTAAATTTGTCATTTGCTAGGCTGACAACCCGTTTACCAAAAATCTTTCCAGGTGCATTATTTCCAAAGGTCGCAATACCTTTGTCAACTAGTTTCCATGTCAAAAGCTTACTTTTCTCTCCTGACATGTGCTTGGAATAGACACTATCCATGTAGAAATGACTTTTTTCATTTTGATCATATAGGAAACTATTACAATTCTCTATATTCTCCTCTTCTTTCTATACTTTGGGTTCCTGTCTTGTTTGATTGAAATTTAGATCAAGCCTTTTATTTTTAAATTGTAATTCAGAAGGCTCATTAAGAATTTGTTCAAGCAAAGCAAGAGTTAGAGTATAAATTAGATCATGGGGATACACCTAGCACAGTTCTAAATCATTGGTCAACATGCTTAGCCTCTAAATGAAATCACATAAAAACTCAACAGGTGTTAATCCAATATTTGTTCTCCTCAAAAGTAATATAATCCCAAGCAATGTTAGCCCATGACAATCAAATCTCACATTATAAAAAAATTCATGCCTAGCTATTGTAGGAGGAGAAATTGTGGTTTAGAGAAGGGAAAAAGAACAAATAGAAGCATCTAATGTTGATGAGTATCTATAGGGAATTCTTAATCAAGTGTAGAGTTGGAATAACTATCGCCAAATTATCAAGGACTATCAGAGTAGACATCCTTAGTCAACAAACTATATTACTTAGGAGAATTGAAAGCATTCGATGCCAAATTAAGGCAAGTTTTATAAGAGTGGAATATATTTGATCAACATCTTCAAGTGCTTGCACCTATCATTTATTTAATGACATTCCCTAAAACTAGAACACTAGCACCTATAGTAGCACAATCATCTCCAACATCTCCACCTTGGCCCAAATTCAATTTCTTTGAGCCAAGTATTTCAAGATGTGGTCAAGCCTCGGAATAGCATTTGGATAGTCAAAAAATTGAAGCTAAAGGTGCTAACTAGTCACATGGAAAAAGGTAAAGAAGAATAATTTTCATTGTATATTTAGCATAATAATTTAAAGAAGCACCAGTCAACACCACAACCAAATTGCATGATTAGTTAACCAACCATCCAAAAGAACTCTAATTTCTTTCTTGTTACTTCTTTAATTTCCATTATTATGTATCAAATTTTGTAAGACTCCAAATCTCCCTTTCTTTAGGACAAAGAATGCATTGAGGGTGAAGGAGATGATGGAGGGTCTCGTCAACTTAGCCAACTAGCCAAGTCAAGTCAAAAATCCACATTGTAGAGTTAGTCGACTCTATAGTCAATTCAATAGTCTAAGCCATATAGGCTGAGTCAAATTAATAATTAACTATTGTAACTATCTTGATTGATTATATACATGACAATGAACATATCAATGTAATAGTTTTGGTTAGATTCTCAAGTGAATATATTACAAAATATTTCTTTGTTGATTCTTTACTACTTTGTGTCTCTTCTTCTATTCATATGTTGCATAGTTTCATGTGAGTTCTTGTGTCTTCTCTACTAGTAACCAATATGCACTATTTTCTAGAATACAACAATATCCCTACTCAAAACAATGTAAGATGGTCTTCTTTGGGGCGGGGGGGTGGGGGGGTGGGGAAATCCTACTAATCACAAAAGGTCATTCAACTTTGTCAAAGGGATGAATTCTAAATTATGTCACATGTGACAAAAAGAGATCATATTGGAAAAATAATTACATTGTGACATTATGAGTGACCACATTATTATATTAAATTGTTACATTAATAAGTTAATGACATATTTATTTCATAATGTGATGTTCATCTTTGCTAGATTTAATCAAACTTATATTTCATCAATAATTATGTCTCATTGTAATGTTCATGAAAGGTTATGTATAATATGGGAAGAAATTTCACATTGTGACATTATGGATGATTACAATATAATATTAAATTATGACGTTGCTCATGTCATGGTTGTTTTTCATTAGGATGTTCATTTTGGTTTGTTTATATTAAATTGCTACATTCATTAATGATTCTCCTATTATGATATCAATGAAGGGTTATGTCTATTAAGGAACTTCCTAAGGGTTATGTCAATCATTATGTTGCCTAGTGATCATGTCTCATTGTGATGTTTATCTAATATGTTAACTGAGATAAAATTGTTATGTCCTTGAATGGTTATGTCAAATTACAAAATTCACTAATGGTGATCTATAAACTATTAAGGATATTGCACTAGAACAATTCTTCATAATAAATTTGATATAATGCCGAAATATTTACTATAGATGTTATTTTCCTTTAACAATCATATTTGTTTGTTACTAGTTCTTTACTTAAATGTATGAAATAACTAAAATGTGAAAAATAGAGAATAGAAAAGTACTCACACACCATCCATAAATAAACACAATATTTACCCTAGGAAACCCTTACAAGAGTAAACCTACCTAGAAGGTCACATTTCTATGCTCTCCTTTCCCTAGTATGGAAATATGTAAATACAAAGAAAATGAACTATTTGTGGAGCAACTCATATACTATAGCCTATAAGGCTGCTATGAAATTATATCCCCATATATTATGTTATATAACTTAGCACTCCTAATTTCTTTATTTAACTATTAAAAAAATACAGTGACATAAAATGGAAAACATTTTCCTCCCAGTTGCTTGGTACTTAACATAAACCAATATCCATTTATGGTTAAGGGTATGACTTCACAAACACTCAACATGATAAGCCTTTGGACCTTTTGGAATCTTCTTAAAAGGCCACATGTGGCTAGCCCTACATGTGTGAGTAATGGGAGCTGATGTGGCATCCACTTGTACCATGGTGGTCAAAAAGGTAGGTCAACTTCTAACAAGCATAATGTTTGTATACAACCTCCTATTGATTCTTGGTGTCTGTATCAATCTCAGTGGTTTGTGCACAAATTTTGGACCTTGACTCCCTAAAAGTTCCATTTGATTCCTTAAAATGTATCTATAAAATTTTGAACCCTAATGTTTGATAGAGTTCTTCTTGAAGGTGTACGAAAAAAACTACTTTATACTATCGATGAAAAACAGACTCAACAGTAACAATGGTGGTAAAATAGTGTGAATCTACTTCAAATGATAGAAACAAAACCTCCCAAAGTCCTGATCTATGTAGTAGATATAGTTAAACATCAAAATGGAATAAGAAAATAAGCGCAAATAACTCAAATAATCCAATGGAAATCAAATATAAGGAATATGTTTTATTAGATGACACCTGTGAAGGGAACAAATAATGTTACCAATCCCCCTCTATGGGATCGGTTCTTGGCTATCCTCAATGTCTTTAGCTTTGTAGAGTCTCTCTCTTCTCTACAATGTGTAAAATCAACAAACAGAATGTTTGAGCTCAATGAGAACTCAAAAGAAAAGGGAAAATGGTGAGTGATAGTCATAATAATCAGAGTTGCAATAGTGAGAGAAAAAATGAAAATGATCAAAAGTGAAGAATGAATGTAAAACCCTTCTACTTATAACAAAATATTAGGTTATTCTCAAATAATGGAAAATAATAAATTATTATTAACCAAATTCTAGAATTAACCATTTGGAATATTTTATTATATTTGGTTGGAGGGAAAAAGTATTTAAATTGGTTAAATACTTTTATTTAGAAATAATAAATAAATAAATGATTTATTTATCATCTCAAGGAATGTGGTTAAGGAATAATAAAAAAATAATGATTTATTTAAGTATTCCTAGAGGATTTATTCAAACTTGACAAGGAATAATAACTAAATAATGATTAATTATTTATTCCTAGAGAAAAGTACGATAAATAATTATTTATCTATTTATTTCTCATGACTGGGTCAAATATGACAAGGAATATTAATTAAACAATGGTTTAATTAATTATTCCTAGAAAACAATTAAATAAACAATGATCTATTTTATTATTCTTCATGGGTTTAACCAAACATAGCTTAACAAATGTGGTTTATTAAGTAATTTCTTATAGTGAAAGCAATTTTACTATGGTAAAATTGGCCCTACATGGTGTACTTTGATCCATCTAGTATGTTATGGCTAGATTGTCATTTTTTGGTGATAACATATTTCCCCCCAATGTATGATTGTTAGGAGCAAAACGTATGACCGAAGTACATTTTAAGGACACAATCACTAGACAATGAAGAGGAGTCAGAGATTGAGAGAGAGAGAGAAATGGAGTTGAATCGAAAGAGGATAGTAACTAAAGTGGTGAGGCCAACTAACTGATGTAAATCTCCTTTTATGTTGTGGTACCTGATCTCAGTGAGACGGGGGAGGCATACTTATACCCATCGAGATAACTCAGTACAAAAAATAATAATGTGCCTAGAAAAATGAACTTGAGCACTAAAGTACATGTTGAATGGTACATGACACACTGGCATAAATGAGACAGAAAACAATACAATGTATCTTGTATACATAATGTGCCTGGGAAAAACATGAGCCAAGACTGAATATAATAACATCTGATTAGATGAGATATAATGGCCCTACCCTTAAAAAATGGGTGGGAGGGAGGGTAGAACAACCAAAGAAGCCATACTAAATAGGAAAGGGCTCTACAAAACTGAATGGATCATCTGAAGGAGACATGCATGCTGTGAGAGCTGCAAGTGGTAGGAACTAAACCCATCAAATCTATGGAACTGCATCTAAGGTTGTAGCATAATATGAAGTCATCTGGGCATGTGGAGGGCTACCTAAAGGGCCACCCCTCATGAGGCCTGAAACATCTCACACACACCCAAGAATCACTCGTACAAACTGTTGCATCACTAGACCATCAAGTGTATGAATCAAAAGCATGAAATAATCAAGTCAAAGGGTAATGATGAGTCCCTTTGCTTGATCTAAGGCATCAAATGAGAAAGAAAGTTGGAACTAAGATACGCCACCCTCTAGGCCATTCTTCTGGAATAGATGTGTTGATGTTGACAGAATAAGGCCCACCCTAGGTGAGGCAATGAGGATCCTCAACTTAAGCATGAGGAAAAATATTAATGTGACTAATGGAATTACACTAGGGAAAATAGGGAAAATGGGACTAAGGGAAAAACAAACAACTTCCCTTGCTAGAGCATAAAGTGCATGGTTGAACTGGCAACGACTGACTCGACTCCAGAGGGGATGGTGGACAGTATGACTGAAGGCCAAAATGGGAAAAGCAGGATGAATGGTATGAAAATATGGATGTAATATTATGACATAATATAACGGGATGAAAAAAAGACTCCATGGATGCAAAGGTGACTCATCACAGATGCTCTGAACAAGGGTGACTCGATGACGTTGCCACATAGAATAGGCCCAGTGGGGACCATGAAAATATGAGCAAATGATGGTTTCCCATGAAGAAAATCAACGTGTGAGATGACAAGCACCAAGGGAAGGTGATCCACAAAGTAAAAGAATTGAATATGAACGAATTCGATTTTAAGAGGCGACAAAGTGACCCTTCTTGGAAAAATGGATTCAGGGTGAAGTATTAAATCATCAACAACAAAGAGAGACCCATTAGAGTTCTTGTTAGGCCCCTATACTACTAGTGTAACCCCTTATTGTTATTAGTACAACCCACTTATTATATTGATGTACCCACGTAGTGCCCATATTGTTACTACTGTGCCCCATAGAAGCCCACTATTGTTAATATTGTGCCCTTACATTATTATTGTTATGTCGGCTCTGATTATGTTATGACCCCTTAGACTCCTATATATAGAAAGGAGGTCTTTTCATTTGTATCATCCAAGAATTGTTCATTTATGTAATGTAAAGGAGGTTTCCCCCTCAAAGAGGCTGAATTCTAAGGCGTTGATCTATCTTTTCTATCTTTTCTTGAGCTGGTTTCATAACATTTGGTATCAGAGCTTTGCATTCTAGGATTTCACTGCTCCAAACAGCTCATCGTGGAATTTTCACTATAACTTTTTTCTATGATGTTTCAGAAGTTGAAAAAAAAAACCCATTTGAGAAGAGATCGCACTAAATCTCGGGTCCGAATGTCAAATATTTTTGCGCTATATTTGTGGAGATATGATCTGAGGAAGTTGGTCTTTTTGCAGACTCTTGAATTACATTCCAAACAGGTGACCTGGGGAAAATCGTCATAACTTTCTCTGAGCATTGGATTGAAAGTTTGTAAGAAGGTGCAGAAAGAGGACAGACTGTAGTTTCTTCTATATATTTTTCAAAGATAAAGGTCGAAACAGTGACTCGTGGCACACCGTACAAGTTTCTTCTACTGAACTAGTCTATAATCAGGTCACTGTGGGAGATTTAACATAACTCTTCCTTGGAGAATCCAATTTGGATCAGACTGGTGGCATTGGAAAGAGGACATAGAGGGCTACTACAGGTCACAATTTCAGAACTTAAAGATTCGAAAGTACAGAGTTATAGTTGTTTCAAGATAGAGCTCCTAAAATCAAGAGAAAGCAAGATGAGGAAGTTTGATGGCAAGGATCTGGTAAATTGGATACTTCAGATGGAGCAATATTTTAATCTACATGGTGTACCACTGTTACAAAAGGTATGTATTTCATCTTCATATTTAGAACCGGATCAACTTTTATGGTATGAAGGGCTTTGTTCTCGTAAACGACTTGTTACGTGGTCAATTCTCATGGAGGAAATGATAGCACATTATGAGGATACAAAGAGCAACACCTTCTTTAGAGTAACATCAGAACAATTGGAAAGAGTAAAGGGCTTTGTTACATAGTGGAAAGTAAAATTATGGCAACAAGGAAGTCTACCCGTCACAACTATAAAGATGGAAGTGTTGTTTCTCCTAGCCTTCCACAACCTACAAAGGTTACACCACAACAATTGGAAGAAAAAAGAGAAAAAGGGCTTTGTTACAATTGTGATAGCAAATGCACTAAGGTCATAAGTGTGTTGAGAAGAAATTATTTTACATAGAGTATGAAGAGGAGGAAGAAAAGGATCAAGAAACATTAAAAGAAGAGGATATACACCAGGATCCAACCCCAGAGATAGAAGAAATGAATCAGACCATATCTTGTAAAGCATTGGTAGGAATTACCACTCCTCAAACGATTGAGATAGAAGGACATATCAAGAAGAAAAATGTTCAAGAAGTGAAATATCACATCGAGCATCAAGAAATGAATCCGACCATATCTTGTAAAGTATTGGAAGAAATTATCACTCCTCAAAGTCTAAAGATAGAAGAACATATCAAGAAGAAAAAGGTTCAAGTGGTGAAAGATCACATCATGCATCAACAACAAGTTCTCCAACTTTTAAAGGATAATGCCACTTTGGTGCAAAATCAAATGAAACAACAGGTAGATCAACATCGTAGTGGAAAATGTCTTGATGTAGGTGATTGGGTATTTTTACTGCTACATCTCAAGCAAGCTATTTGTGAGAAGGAAATGTTGGCAATACTAC
>APFE030587569.1:0-11071 GCA_000404065.3 Pinus taeda | reverse complement strand
TTTATACAGAAGCATCAAGAACTACTCAAGTGTTGAGGACAACGCTTTTTGAAGGAGAGGGGCATGTTAGGCCCTATACTACTAGTGTAACCCCTTATTGTTATTAGTACAACCCACTTATTATATTGATGTACCCATGTAGTGCCCATATTGTTACTATTGTGCCCCATAGAAGCCCACTATTGTTATTATTGTGCCCTTACATTATTATTGTCATGTCGGCTATGATTATGTTATGATCCCTTAGACTCCTATATATAGAAAGGAGGTACTTTCATTTGTATCATCCAAGAATTTTTCATTTATGTAATGTAAAGGAGGTTTCCCCCTCGAATAGGCTGAATTCTAAGGTGTTGATCTATCTTTTCTATCTTTTCTTGAGCTAGTTTCATAATAGTCCTCGATGAGATCTTTCCAATGGTGCCAATGGTTTTTCAAACCGATATATGGTTTGGTCACAATGGGCGACAGAAAAACTGTGGGTTTTTCCAAAAAAGGGATTTTCCCCTCCAATTTAATTCATTTGCTAAATGAGATGTGGTGAATTTGGAGAGAAGGAGAAGGTTCTAAACCTTGTGGAGATTGTAGTAGACAAACTAACCATCAGAATCAGGATCTGCAGCTTTTAGGTAGGTGGCCTTACTTATCTCTTCAATTTTAGTGATTTACTTGCTGATTTTAGTGCCCTACAGCGCCCTGGGAAACCCCTGCTTCTCAGGTTTGGCTCACACTTTTTCGGGCCTGAAGTGCGATCTAGCTTGCATGAGTTGGTCAAAAACCTATGAGCTCACACTTTTTCGGGCGTGAAGTGCGATCTAGCTTGCAAGAGTTGGTCAAAAACCTATGAGCTCACACTTTTCTGGTTGGAAGTTGTGAGTTGGACCTCAGAGGGAGGGTGATATGCTGGCCTGGTGGGGGTTGGAGGTTGAACAGTCAAGACTAGTGTTTTCATCTCTTAACTAAAAATACATGTGGTGTTTTGCAGGTATGGTAGAGTTTAAAATAAACTAGCACGAATGATATTTTGACACCCTTCGATCCAAGATTTAGGGAGATTAGGTGGTTCGAGGGGTGGTAGCTCACTACAGGGTTCTCAAGTTGTTAAAAAACCCATTGATGAGGGAATGTGATCCATTGTTATTAAGGATCATGAGCTATTGGGAGCCCGACCAGGAGGTCTTTATGGTGCGGGGCCACAGGATCAAGTTCACTTTCATGGACATCTATGTTTTGACCGAACTCATATACATCTTGTTGGAAATAATATTGAGAGGGGGGGGGGGGGTGAATCAGTATTATCAAATCAGTTACTTTTCATTTTTCATACTCAGATTTATATACGCGGCTTCAGTTCAGTATATCCGCGTATATACGCAACTATGTTAAATGCAACCAGCGTACATTCAGTAATCTTATGATTCAGTTAGCTTATCTTCAATAAATGCATTAGAAAATTATTAACCACATTAACAGTAAACAGGTGTAGTAAAACAGTTTAGATCATCACACATAAGAAGCACACATGAACACCATGATATAAGGTGGAAACCCAATGTGGGTGAAAACCACCTGCTGCATTTCGTCTCTTTCTTCCTTTAATAAGAAACTTGTTTTACAATGTACTGGTGCAATCCTTTACCAGCACGCAGGCTACAACCTGCAGAGGGCTACAACCCTCTCTCGTTTTCCAGCTACTTCTGGAAGGGAGCTACAACCCCCTTAGCTCTTGTACTAGCGGATATACTAGTACATAGATGCTGACCTACAGAAGGCTACAACCTTCTTTTCTTCAGGGACCACGTTTCATCAATTTTCAGACTGGATCCATAAGTACTAAACAATCACTGCTGCAATACAATCATCAACTTATACTTGTATCATAAATCACTAAATCACCCAATACTGAATCATTGAAACCCTGTCATCAAAACACAGAGCGCAAACCAGAGCCCAGAACACTGCAACAACCACTAGAATCAACAGCAACCTGAAACACCAAATCTTATAATGCATACTCTACTTGACTATATCAAAACTGTGTGTATACGCACTTTCACCAAAGACAACCCGCGTACAGATCTAAAGATAATAACTTATACTTTCGCTGTCATATCCAACCCAAGCCAAGCAGCACAAATCGATAACGAGCAATACTAGATCCTCCCACTTCGTCAGACATCCATTCCTTGCTTCCTCCTTTTTCCTAATGATATTCTCCTTATATAGGTTAGGCTTCTCTCAATACCATGTAGAAACAATACCATGGACCCAATATCTGGGGTCGTCATTTCGAACCAAATACCATGGATCAATACCAAAATACCATGGACCAAATACCACGGACCAAAACCATGTACGCGCTTTTCCTTCTGTGAACCTGTGTGTATACGTATATGAACCTTTTGGTCCTCTAACCCACGTATATACGCACTTTCAACACGGTCAAGCTGCGTATACCTCTCTCTTGACCTGCTGCATTCTGATTTGTCATCCGATTAAGTTTTCATCACCTGTATCAAACCTCTGAGTGAGTTGCCATCAAGGACAACACCTGTATCATAATGCCAACAATCTCCCCCTTTGGACTTGATGGCAACCACCACACCAATTCACTCTCCCCCTTTGACATCAAGGGCAATGGGCGGACCAAGATATTCTCTTCCTTGGTATACCTTCTACTGTCCATACTCCCCTTGAGTACATGCTGAAATTTCTAATTGAGCTTCCCTTTGTATATGCCAAGTTGAAGGAATCCATCCATGCTCCCCCTGAGCAAATGTAAGTTTTAAGATCAATTCATTCAAAACATGACTATCATTCATCATATATGATCTGCACCATAAGCATCAGCATCTAAACCTGCAATACCATTCCTTTGATCAAACAGCAAGATGTATCATTTAGCTTCATAGACTTTATCAACAAATCCTAACCATAATGCCAACAATATATGCTCCCCCTGAGCCTGTGCCAACCATTTCTATGACCGAACCATTTCTTGGGTCTGTTCTGCTGCCCTTTCTTCTGATCTCCATATACGCGACTCTGCATCCTGTAACTCGGGTATATACGTGACTTATCTTCATTATATCAGCGTATGCAAGATGGAATACTGAATTTCTTCACTTTCAATATCCCCTGTGTCTGTTATGTCAGCTAACTGAGTTATGTCACACCTTTCTGTCTCTAATTTTGTCTTCTGAAGTTGTGATGATGTATGGTCCTCTTGTTTTGAACTTTGAAATTTGCTCCTGCATTTCCTTGCTTTATGCCCAAGTTTGTTGCATGAATAACATCTTACATATTTCATGTTCCTTCTATTGCAATCAATTGCTTTGTGTCCATATGCATTGCAGGCAAAGCAATATCCTCTGAAATACCTGGGATGTGATGATCTTTTGTGATGGTCTTGAACCATTCTACTTCTACATCTAGCTGCAACATGTCCAAGATTATGACATACATAGCATTCAACATTATTCAATGGAGGAGTAAAAGATTTCCTTTGAAGAATTTATTTCCTTGGCTGTTGATGGGGTTTTCTTCTCATCTCTTCATTGTGCATTTTAGATTTCTCATTAGAATTTCTTGCCTCACCTTGTGAGCTAGATTCACCTTCAACAGATTCATAAAAGCCAAGACTAGTTTTGATACTAGGGGATCTTTGACTACCAAGAATTTCATCCAAAATCTTAGTACTATCTTGAAATCGCAACAATTTATCCTTTTTCTTCTAATTTACCTTTTAAGATATTTACCTCAACCTGATGTTGTTCTTCCTTTTCCAGATACTGTTTCCTTAGGTCTTCTTTAGATTTTCTTCCTTCTTCCACTTGTTGCCTCAATTTGATCACTTCATGTTCAAGAGCTTCTCTGTTCTGCTCCTTTGATTTTTCAAGATCTTCTTTTAGAGAGAATATCTTTGATTCAAGACTCTGAATTGTTATGCTCTGATCTTTTACTATATCCTGCAATTTCTCCTTTACCCTGGTTACTGTCTCCAATTGTTCGTTTAATTTGGTATCTTCTTCAGTTTCTGCATTCTTCTTATCATATGCCATGAGACTTCTAATGTCTTCACTACCATTCAATGAGTCATTACTTTTAACATGGGTATAATAGCTTCTATTACCTTCTTCAGACATCTTTCCTTTGTTATGAGGGCATCTAGCAGCATAGTGACCAACTCTACCACATGAAAAGCATTTGAAAGGTAGCTTACCTTTGAATCGTCCAGTTCCCCGTTTAAGATTCTTGACAAAATTTACCTCATCTTCTTCCTCTGACATGTATCCTGATGCTTCGAATGTGGCTTCTGATGGTCCCTCTTTTCGCATCTCAAAAGCAGTTAAGATTCCGTGAAGATGTGAAATGGTGATTTTCTGCAGATTCTCCTTTTCTTCTATGGCAGACACTTTGGAATCAAATTTAGCAGACAGGGATCTCAAAACCTTTTCAACTAAGACAACTTCCTTAAATTCTTCACCCAAATCCCTCATACAATTAACAATCTCATCCATACGCAAGAAGTAATCAGCTATGCTTTCATTACTTTGCATCTTAAGATTTTCATACCGGATTCTAAGAGTTTGAAGCTTTTCTCTTTTTACCTATTCATCTCCTTCGTAACTTAGAATGATTTTGTGTCCCATATTTCCTTAGCTGATTTGAAATGCATGATCTTCATAAATTCTGATTGTGTCAAACTCCCCAATAAGACAGCAACAGCTTTGGCATTGAGCTCATATTTCTTTTTATCGGCTGCATCTGTAGGAACTGCTGATGGGAAATTGTATCCACTTTCTACGATTCCCCAAACTTCTGCTCCAAGTGATTGTAGATATTTTGTGGTTGTTATCTTCCAGTGGGTAAAGTTGCTCCCGTCAAAGACTGGTGGCCTGATATGTGCCTCTTTTTCTGGATTATCCATTCCGATGGATCTTTTCTTTCAAGCGATCAAGCTTCTTCAAAAGGACCTGCTCTGATACCAATTGTTGGAAATAATACTGAGAAGGGGGGGGATGAATCAGTATTATCAAATCAGATACTTTTTCATTTTCACACTCAGATTCATATACGCGACTTCGGATAAGGATATACGCATATATACGCGACTGTGTTAAATGCAACAAGCGTATATGCAGTAATATTTATGATTCAATTAGCTTATCTTTAGTAAATGCATTAGAACCTTATTAACCACATTAACAGTAAACAGGTGTAGTAAAATAGTACAGCTCATCACACATAAGAAGCACACATGAACACCATGATATAAGGTGGAAACCCAATGTGGGTGAAAACCACCTACTGCAATTCGTCTCTTTCTTTCTTTAATAAGAAACTTCTTTTACAATGTACTGGTGCAGTCCTTTACCAGCACGCAGGCTACAACCTGCAGAGGGATACAACTCTCTCTCCTTTTCTAGTTACTTCTGGAAGGGAGCTACAACCCCCTTAGCTCTTGTACTAGCGGATATACTAGTACTTAGGTGCTGGCCTACAGAAGGCTGCAACCTTCTTTTCTTCAGGGACCACGTTTCATCAATTTTTAGACTGGATCCATAAGTACAAAACAATCACTGCTGCAATACAATCATCCACTTATACTTGCATCATAAATCTCTAAATCACCCAATACTGAATCACTGAAACCCTGTCATCAAAGACACAGAACGCAAACTAGAGCCCAAAACTTCTGCAACAACCAGTAGAATCAACAACAACCTGATATACCAAATCTCATAATGCATACGCTACTTCACTATACAAAAACCGCGTGTATACGCGCTTTCACCTCATACAACCTGCGTACAGATCTAAAGATAATTACTTGTACCTTCGATGTTATATCAACCCAATCCAAGCAGCACAAATCGATAACCAGCAATATTAGATCTTCGCACTTCGTCAGACATTCATTCCTTGCTCACTCTTTTTCCCTCACTTGGCCTAATGAACTTATCCTTATATAGGTTTAGGCTTCTCTCAATACCATGGTCCAAAACCATGTAGAAACAATACCATGAACCCAATACTTGGGGTCGTCACTTCGGACCAAATACTATGGACCAAATACCACGGACCAAAACCATGATTTCCAACATGTACGTGCCTTTACTCTTATTAACCCGCATGTATATGCGTACGCTCCTTCTGCTTCGCTAACCCGCGTATATACGCACTTTCTTCACGGTCAACCTGCGTATATCTCTCTATTTACCTACTGCACTATGATCTGTCCTCTGAGTGAGTTGCCATCACCTGTATCATTCCTCTGAGTGAGTTGCCATCAAGGACAACACCTGAATCATAATGCCAACACCAAACTCTAGGGGCTTGAAGCCAGAACAAGGATGAAATATTGGAGATAAGAGCCTATAGGGATCTAATATCAGATCCCTGGAGATCAGACATCATATCATCAAAACATCAGGAAACTGACGTATTAGATATTGGAATATTGGAACTCCTTAAGAGAGGAACCTTTAGAAGTTACGATATCTGATAGTGTCGATAGTACTAAAAAATGTCGAGGATTGTTGACAAGTTAACAAAGGAATTGGTGCATAGTCAAGGATGATTGAGACTTTTTCTCTCTTCTCTAGATGAACACATGGAGACATGTAAGTGGTTGGTGATTTAAGCATATCAGAGGATAAGATATCAGACATAGGAATATCATAACATTTCAATTGAGAAAGTTACGATATTGAAGGGATCCTATATAGAGCTAAGTCTTGTTCACAACTCTCAGTCCCATGAGAAGGAGAAAACAGAGGGAGCTAATTGAAAAAGGAACCAAGGATATCAGATAACAAAATATCGTAAGATTTCAACTTTTTAAGTTATGATATTGGGGGGCTCCGATATATTACTAAGCCATCAGTCATAGGTCTGGTCTGATGAGAAAACATGTGCTAAATGAGCTAAATGAAAAGAGGGCCAAGGAGATCATAGAAGTGTTGTATCGTAACATTGCACTAGTGTAAGTTACGATATGGTGAGTTTTTATGAAGTAGTACAATGAGTAAAATGATGTATGGGTCGAAAGTTGGAAAATTTAATGCAAGAATGACAAAGTTGGTTGCTGAAATAAACTAGACCTGTACAAGACTCTAAGACAAGGAAACTAGGACGAAATTTCTAGGGGAGATGAATTTGGGTGAATGAAGGAAGTAATCAGTTGCTTCGCATACAATATTGGTTTTGTTAAATGAGGATTAGAGTGGTCATCTCAGTGAACTATTGAGCTCTATGAAGTGATAAATGAGAATGGGACTCTCTAAGGAGTGTGCAAGTTCCCTAAGAATTAATTTCTTAGCATGAATCTCTACGCAATTAGGTGATAAAATAATGCCAAGGTCCATCTTTGATTTGATATTATGGTAGGAAACGACTAGGAGATGCAACAAAACTAAGTGAAGCCATGCCAAAGTACATTTGGGTAGTTAGAGTTAAAACAATAGAGATATCCTTGCACAGAGTGCCCTAGTGAAGCAAAACGATCACCTGCAATTGAGAAGATGGGGAGTTAAGCAGATTGCTGAAGTGCTGAGAGGTGAGAGGTGTGCATAGAGACATAGAGGTATAAGTGCCAATGAGCACACCAAGTGATACAACATAAAGTGTAGCGACTGTGTTGTGTGGAGAATAGTGAGGGTAGTGCTGAAGAGTAGTCAACAGAGAGCCTTTGACAGAGGAGGAAAAGTGATGAGGAGATGTTGCTATGAGTAGCAAGTAAAGAATTGTTGCATGAGAGCATAGAAGATAGAGTACAGAAGTTGAATCTACAACTAGCCATTTTGGTATTTTACTTGTAATTTGTATGCCTTTGTTTTCAGTTTGAAAATTGTATGAAATAGTAGAACAACGGCAAGAGCAAGTTGGTTGCTGCACTCTGAAGGGGTTGGTGCCTCTTGGAAAATTTGTGCTTGCTTAACAAAGGGGGTTGATGCCTCCTGTGAGTGGGTGCACAGAAAAAACATATGTAATTAAGTGGGTGCTAAATTTACATCATAAATAAACAAAAAATTTGGTGGTTTTTCCCCTTTGAGTTTCCACGTGAAAAACATCGTGTCAAATGTGTGTGCTTCTCATGTTATTATTGTATGAACATGTATATTTGAAGTTTTTTTTCACTGCTTTTGTGAATGAATTCTCTCACAAGTAAAAGAAGATAAGAAGGAACTGTAAGAATAATAGAAAAAGGAAAAGAATCTCATAATTATTGATTCACCTGCCCCTTAGTAATTCCATATTTCAACAATTGGTATCAGAGCCAAGTTCCTTTAGCAAAAGTCCAATCACTGGAAGGTAGATCTATAAGGGATTAGCTCTAGGTAAGAGAGTTAGGAGGCTTACTCAATTAGAGTACTAGTCTTTGATGGGACAAACTATTCCTTTTGGAAAGTAAAAATGGAAGCATATCTTATGTCCCTGGGAGTAGATGTTTGGAACTTAGTACTAGTTGACTACAATGTCCTTGATATTCCTCCCACTGATGCATATGGTAAAAGATTATATGTGAACAATGCTAAAGACAATAATGCCATTCTCTTTGGCCTTAGTCAATCAGAACTTCTAAAATTTATGCACTATAAATCTCCTAAGGAAGTGTGGGTAAAGCTTAATCAGAGTCATGAATGCAATGACAAAGTCAAGCAAGAAAAATTTCAGACTTTCATTATGAGGTTTGAGAGATTGAGAATGAGTGAAAATGAAAGCATAGAAGAATAATTCCTTAGATTTAATGAAGTAACTAATATGATGAGAGGACTTGGTGAAGAGGTCAAAGGAAGAGATGATTGTTTATAAAATATTAAGATCTCTACGCATGAGATTTAATGCCAAAGTCTTAGCTATTGAAGGAATGGCTAGCTTAAAGGATCTCAAGATGGACCGGCTGAATGGTAATCTCACAGACTGCGAGATGAGAGTAGGAATAGAAAATTATGAACCTAAGGAAGCAAAATCCAAAGTATCCAAAAAGGCCAAGGAGCATAAAGATCATTAAGACTACTCTCGCTATGAATCTGATCAGGAGCTAGCTCAACTAGCCAGAAAAATGAAGCGTGGCTCAAGAAAATAGAAAGGGATGTTTCCCTTTAAGTGTTTTAACTGTGGACGAGTTAGACATTTATCATCCAAATTTCCTTATAAAGAAACATTTGAAAAGGAAGAGGATCTAAAATTTGGAAACAAGTCTCAGACACATCAGAAGAAAAATCTCTATAAGAAAAAGGGGTTCTGCTCCAAAGAGAATAGCTCGACACGAGAGTCAGATAGTGAAAACTCATTAGAGAATGATTCAAATAAGTATATTGTTATGGATTTCGAAACAAACTCCAAGAAAAAAGGTATTATGGACTCTGAAGAGTAATAAGAAGGAGTAGTGTACCTTGAAGGGGAAATCATCAATGCCCTTATCAAGTTAAAGAAAGAAAGGCAAAAGAATAAGCAACTGAAGGAATAGTTATAACATCTAGATGAAGGTATGTAGAACTCAGAAAATGAGTAGTTTTCCGATCAAAAATAAACTATTGAGGAAGCTGTCAAGAGCAAAGATAGTCTAGACCTTCTACTAGAAGAAAAACAACGAACATGTGAGATACTAGAAGAGGAGAACAAGCAATTAAAATAGGAGCTGCTCATGCTAAAAAGGGAAACGATATCACAAACATGAAAATATGATATTTTGTCTTTGAAATTTAAACTGGAGGAGGATAAACGAAAAGAAGAGGTTCTTCAAGATTTGATTGAAGAATGGGAAGAAAACTTCTAGAGTCTTGAAGAAGATGTTGTCTTCCTGAGAGCAGATCTTGAGAGAAAAAATACCAAGAAGGTTTTAAATGAGAAATTTGTTGAAGGGACAAGGAGACTAGATCAGATCCTGAGTAGTGAAAGCCCCTCATGAATCAAAACCAGTATGGGATACTCAAAGAGACAAGAATCTTCTATGGGTAATATAAACTTTAGGTCCATAGGATTCGAAGAACCACACAACCATGGGAAGAAGAATCACGAAATAATTAATGAAGACAAAAGAGCAACAGGGAAAAGAGGAGATCATCAATGGAGAATGAATCAATTAGCCAAACAACCAAGGTATTTTCTTGCACAATCTCATAATACTTCCAACAATAGGCATGCCTATTTATTTTATTGTTAGCGTTATAAATGTCATATCTTTGGACAAAAAGCTATTGACTGTAGGAGGATCAAAGTTGAAAGAGATGAAAATACCAGATATAATACTTATCAGATTTCTAAATCTCAAAACTCGTCTCTCAGAAATCAGTATATCTTCTCTCCCTTACTAAGTGAAGTAGAATGCTTAAAATGTAATAATTTTGGGCACAAAGACAGTGAGTGCATATGTAGGTTTGAATACGTGTCAAAGTCCCAAAATATTAGACAATCGGCTATCCAAAAGGATAAGGGGAGTTGGAAACTAAAGAATAAAAGGAGAATCCAGTGTGAACTTTCCTTATCAACACATAATCAAGAAAAAAAATGGTATGTGGATAGTGGTTGTTCAAAACATATGACTGGGGAAAAAATCAAATTTCTATCGCTAAACGAAAAGGACAAAAGAAATAATTTCAGCTTCGAGAACAATACTTGATATAGAATCAAGGGTAAAGGCATCCACAGTCTTGATAAAAAAACAGAAACACAAGATGTATTATATGTGGAAGGTGTCAAGCAAAATTTTCTTAGTGCTACCCAAATGTGTGATAAGGGCTATGATGTAATATTTTGATCTAAAGAGTGTGATATATTCAACAAGAAGAATGGAAAGCTGGTGGGGAAAACAATCAAGATCCACTTGTTGGCATTATGGCACAGGTGTTGTCCTTGATGGCAACCCTCTCTGGTAACAGATCTCAGATCAGGCACTCAGAAAGGAGAAAAAGACATATACGCAGGTTCATCTAGACAAATACGTGTATACACGCGGGTTATACATTACAAAAGCGCGTATATGTTGGTGATCACTCTTTTGGTCCATGGAAGTTAGATCTTGGAACTTGAACCTATGTTTTGGACCATGGCGTCTCGTCAATTG
>APFE030587568.1:0-25639 GCA_000404065.3 Pinus taeda | reverse complement strand
ATGGAGAAGCTGGAGGTAGTTTAGCATTTGGATTCCCTTTGTTTTCTTTGGATTTATTTATCCCATGAGATCCCACATTCATGCTTGGAATATGGCACAAGGGTGATTTTCTAAAAGAAAGACCAGGTTCAACAATCTATGGTCAGGTGGAATGTGGAAGTCCCAAGTCTGGTTGACAATTTCTATGGTTAATAAAAGCTAAGTTTCTCTTTCTTTTGGTAAGGAAATTTACTATTTATTATGTGGATTTCATGGTTGTTCTCTTATGGTTATTTCTAGTTATATGTTGGTTATAAGCATGGTTATATGATAGGTCTTAGTCATGGATATTTTCATGTTTTCACTCATAACTAAGTAAATAATGAATGTAATATCTAATTGATGTTAAGATAGCTAATGTGCCAAGGTAGAGACCCTTCTTGTTAAACCTCAAATAATTTTACAATCCCTTACGTTCAGACTTTCATTCATTACCTGTATATTTCATATCTTCCAAGTGTTTGATAAAATGTCAGTCCCAGTTGGGGATGGTCAGATCAAGTCTTGGTTCAATTTTTGATCTACAAGCAATGTCTTCATGTCTTTTAAGAGTTCTAGAAGTTTCATAGCTTTATAGGAAGAGGCTAATCCCCAGCCCTGGAAAGTATTCTTAATTATCACAATCGCTATCAAAACACTGGTAGAAAAAGGCCACATTCTCACTAATGCGGGCCTATGGGAGTAACTAGAAACCTAGTCACATGGAAGCGTTGGCAAGGGATACACTAGGTCTCTAGGTTAAGGAAAAGGTGAGTTGATTCAGGGATTGGACAACTAGAGTGGTTGGGTTACTCTTGGTAGTCATGTGGCACATGAGGGAACTCAATAGGTCTAGTTGTGTTGATTACATTTAGTTAAGGTAATCTAGGAGGTTGAGTCATATCATAGTAATCCCCCATCTCATGTCTACCCCAGCTGGAGAAAGGCGTAGACGTGAGAGGAGGTGATGTTCCAAGGTGGTATCAAAGTGGGTTGTGCTCTCTTTGGGTCATATCTGATACCAAACAATGTTATTAGAGCATGGTTTCACTCTCTTTCCGTAAGTATGATGTTGTCAATATTATTGTTGTCATGCATGAGATTAAGGTATATAGTTGGTATGATCATGCATGATGTTGTTGTGATGTTATATTACTACACATATATGTTTATGATTATACTTGTACATTTAATATGGATTGATCTTGTAGATGAGATAAGTATCCCCTAAACATGACTAAGGTATGGATTTGGTTTTGGTATCTATTTGGTTTATCTAACATCATACATTTGTAGGAAGAAGAGAATTCAGGACGACAAGCAAAATGGTAGACTGTAGTTCCTGTGACGCTCCCTATTGATCAGTTGGGCAGCAAGGATAAGAATATTCTCTTGGTATAACATATCCATTAAGGATCTTGAGAGAAGAGATCATAAGTTGCAAATTAGATGATGGCAAGTTGTTTGAGGCTCAGGAAAGACTTGCAATGGCTCAAGAGAAGTGGGTAGAATTTAATGCATGTTACATAGTATTTTCTAATGCCTCCTGGACTTCCCTGTGTCATATCCTGAAGTGCCCAAAACTTGGCAATCATGTAATGTACCCATCCTGATATTCAGTTTACATCCTCCCTAAAACACTGATCGAAACATGTCTTGAGGCTTCCCTGAAGAATTAAGTTCTAAAACCCTAATTTCAGGAACAACACAACTCTGACATTGACAACTAGTGTTGATCACAAGTTGCACTATACTAGCCTCGTGTTGTCGGCGTGCATTTTACTTGGATACTCACATTGATCCCTAAAGGGAAAGTTTTTCCAAAGAGGAAAAGAAGTTTTGTGATCTCGAGGCTTCTAGAATGACGAGCTAGAGGTTGTTCAATGTGGATGTGGTTTAATTCTACCACTATTTCCCTTTGATATTATCCCTATGAGCTACATCCTTGAGATGAGGGCCTTCCCCTATATTTGGAGAGATCCTAACTCCCTCTCCCTGCCTATATGTTCATCCTCTCCCATTCCCAAATGGGTGGTATCTCATTATTTGCACCATGATGCTGAGATAGTGCCTACATGATACTCATGTGGCATGTAGAAGGAGTGCTTGGAGAGATTGGGCTTGAACTTGGACATTCACTCAAGGAGAGCTTACTGACATCAAGGCTTGGTTGTATGCTTCCTCATTTATTTCATTAATATATTCAACTATTGGTTCACTTTCCATAAATATTTTTGTTAATGCATATTATATCTTAATGTTCCTTGATCTGTTAAGTGGATTACATTCAATTATGATTTTTTTACTTGTATCCTTTGTTGTGGCTCTGATCTCCTACGCAAGTATTCAAACACTATGAGAAGTAGAGATGAGCCTACGGAATGAGCGATTTGAGATCTTCAACAAAGGAGTGACTTGTAGAATTAGAATGAGGTGGGCCATCTTCCTTTTCTCTCATTTCAATTGTAATTTAGGAACGTGTCTTGTAGATTATCACGTAGGTTCCTAGTCCCACACATTGGTCTAGAGGTATTGTCTCTATCCATAGAGAGGATTTACCAAGACAATAAAATGATGACACCACTAGGAACTTATAACTATTTCCATCCATTCCTTTGATTAGATTCTCTGATGAGTTTGACCAACCATTGATTTCTTAGATTATGTGCATTATTGTAGATATTTTCAGTCATTATTTTTTGCTTGAGAGTGTTAGGCCTACTCTGATCTTAAAGATTTTTTATTTTTTCCTTATTTTTCTCACCCAATGCATTTTTTGCTCTAACAGATGCACTGACAACACTGATTTTCAAATTATAGTCACGCTGCTCTACCTTTCATGACCCTTTTTCCTTTACTAGGCATGATGATCCTAGAGGATAAAAGAAAAATTAGAGTTCTTCTTATTTTTAGTGTTTTTCGACCTTTGTTAGTGATTTTCCAGTGTAACTATAGTCTATTTGTCTTGATTGTTATTCTTGTGTGATTGAAGCTATCTCTTGGATTTGTTGATGTGTGTTTGAAACTTGATTTCCTTCTAGGTTTTCTAGGTCACCCTCCACTCATTACTTGGCTTGTTTCTGTGAGACTGATTGCTTTCCATTTAGGGGTCTTGTTGCAGTCAAGACACCATTTTCAAGTTACTTTTGATTTGTGATTGTAAAGTTATTTTCATTAGTATTGAGTCATATTGGTGCTTTGGAAATTTATTTTGCTCCATTGCTAAACATAAATCATAGTTGTTTTCTTTGGTAGGACTAAAAGTGAATTCTTGTTTTGATTTCATTATTTCAAAAAGAAAAGTGAAAGATTTATTCATTCAAGTATTTTTGAAACGATTTGCATTCAAAACCATAAGTGAATGAAATTTTCATTTTAGTTGTTTTAGATTGCATTTTTCCTTTGTTCATTGCATTACTTTGTGGTGTTGAATCAAAGTGAAAGGAAAAGAACAAAATATTAGTGCATCTTAGAGAAAGGAAAGTGATTTTTGTTTCTGATAGGATTGCATTTTGGCATTGCATTTTTTAGTGAAAGTGAAAGAATAGATTTCATTTTTTACATTGGAAAGATGAAGAGTTGTGTTTTGATTCATTTTTCTTGATTGATCCATTGTTTGGTTTTCTCTCTTCCTACATTGGTTTACCATTCATTGAATGAAAATATTTCATTTTTATCATTTACTTGCATCATAGGAATTCAGGTGACATCGTTGAGCCATCAAACTCAAACTTAATTGAAGATAAAATTAAAATTTACATCAATCAACCTAAGGATAATTTGTTACCTAACGCAAATATCTATAGTTTAGGTTGGAGATGTGTTCCACCATCTTTAAATATAGCATCTTTCATTAACTGTCTGCATTGTATCCCGGGGGTGAACTCCCATCCCAGTACAGATGTATATTGAAGGTTCTCCAATACTTTCAGGTATATAGGAGGCACTTTAGTATGGTAAGTATATTGGGATGCTCTCATCAAACAATTATGCATTAGACAACACTAACATGAACTTGTTCTCCCCGTACCATTGAGTATATATTGGGAGACCCCACTAGGTTTCTATGTTTTACCCAAAGGTAACCGAGTCAGCTACCTTGTAAACGTGATACACTGAACAAAGCATTCAGGGAGATCGGCCAGCATACGTCAAGTCCTTGGTTTCGGCTAAGGTGTATATAATGGTTCATAGATACTTGGTAAACCCTCTTGCCTATCATTACCCATTTTAATTTATTTTTGGTTTTGTGTCATAAAATTAACAGCCAACGATAACATGTCAAACCCATGCAGCTGCTTTTTTCCCTCACATTGAGTAAATCCTTGTAAATTTTAATTTAATCAGCCTTAAAAGAATCATCTCTTCTCCTTTTTCTCTTGAGAGAAAGTCATTATGGCTGAACCATTGCATTCACCTCATAGCTCCCCTTCATCATCTGATACTGAATGATCTTCACAAGGATTTCATCCTGAACTTTCTTAGTCACTTGAGCCATTCGAAACCTTAAGTAAATTAAATTTTTAATTTAATAGTTTTAGATTGCATTTTTCCTTTGCTCATTGCATTAGTTTGTAGTGTTTAATCAAAGTGAAAGGAGAAAAATTATGTTAGTGCATATTAGTGAAAGGAAAGTGATTTTTGTTCCTCATAGGATTGCATTTTGCCATGCATTTGTTCGTAAAAGTGAAAGATTAGTTTCATTTTTTACATTGAAAAGATAAAGTGTTGTGTTTTGATGCATTTTTCTTGATTGTTTCATTATTTGGTTGTCCCTCTTCCTTCATTAGTTTAGCCTTCATCGAATGAAAATATTTCATTTTTATCATTTAGTTGCATCATAGGAATTCAGGTGACATCGTTGTGCCATCAAACTGAAACTTAATTGAAGATAAACTTAAAAATTACCTAAATCAACCTAAGGATCATTCATCACCTAACGCAAAGATCTAGGGGTCTAGGCTATAGATGTGTTTTAGCATCTTTAAACATAGAATTTGTTGTTAATTGCCTACATTATATCATGAGGATGAAATCCCCTCCCAGTACAAAAGCATACCAAAGGTTCCCCATTACTTTCAGGTATATAGGAGGTACTTCAATATGGTAAGTATATAGGGACACTCTCATCGAACGGTTATGCATTAGACAATGCTAACATGGACTTGTGCTCCCTGTACTGTCGAGTATATATTAGGAGACCCCACTAGGTTTCCATATTTTACCCACAGGTAACCGAATCAGTCACCTAGTAAACGTGATACACCGAACACATCATTTGGGGAGATTGGTTTTCGTACATCAAGTCATTATTTTCAGTGAAGGTCTACATAATGGTTTACAGATACTTGGTAAACCATCTTGCCTCGAATTACCCATTTTGATTTATTTGTGGTTTTGTGTCATAAAATTAACTGCCAATGATAACATGTCGAACCCATGTAGTTTATTCTTTCCTTCATATTGAGTAAATCCTTGTAAATATTAATTTTAATCAACCTTCAACGAATCATCTCTTCTCCTTCTTCTCTTGAGAGAAAGTCATTGTGGCTGAACCATTGCATTCACCTCATAGTTCCCCTTCATCATCTGATACTTAAAGTTATTCACAAGGAGTTCATCCTAAACTTTCCTAGTCACTTGAAGCTCAAGGCTTTGAACTTGGAATTGTACCAAGTATCCAACTTGTTAGAGTCAGTATTTGCATAGTGCCATCAATGATCAAAACTCCTCTTTTCATATCACATTAGTGTCCCATTCTAAAAAAAATTTCGTTCCACCTACGTCCTCACTCAAAAAGTTACTTACTGATGGTAGCCCTAGTGAAAAAACCTCACTCACCTACACTCCATCTACCTCCCTTGATCTTTTCCCATGCTCATTCCTCTCATTTCCCTCTCCTAGGGTTTTGAGGACATTTTTCTTTGTTTAATGACCTCCACGGTTAAATCATCAATATAAATTGTATCTTGATTCTCTTATGCCTTCCACTATCCTTAATATACCTTCCTAAACACTTCCCATCACTACTATACCTCAAAATCATCATTTTTCTACAAAGCCTAACCTATTGCTACGCTTTTGACACTTTTCTAGATTAGGTCTTTGTTTCACCCTTTTGGACCCCTTCCCCTCACTCAATCCTTAAAATTCAATTTTCCCTTACTTCCTAACAACCCACCCTACCTCCCAAAATTTTCCTAAGAATTTAGAAGCCCCTTTCCCCTTTATTTCTCTTCATTCCTATAAATTTCCCAAATCCCCTATTTTGCCTACACTAAAGCCTAATTTCCTCTCCCATTGAGCTAGGGTTAGATATGGAATCAGAGAAATCTGAGAAAATGAGGCCTAATGGAGGTAATTTCAGCAAGTATGAGGCCATTCAAACTCATAAACATCATGTCTCCATCATTTTTCAAGAAGTCATTCCAAGGGACAAATAATTTGCCACACATAGGGCCAATTTTGCTTCAACGTATGTTTCCAACCAAATAGAGATGAATTTTACAAAAGTGAGATATTTTTGTATCCATAATAGTACAAGGATGAAAAAACTCATTCCATTTTTAATGGTTTTGGAGAAATGTTGAAAATGTAGTTTCTATAAGAGAGTTGTTGCACTTCTGGAGTGACCTTGGTAAAATCAATTTGTCTTCTAGCTGGAATGTCTAAATGACTTGTTTGATGAGTCAAGTGATAACTAGACACAAAGATATTTCTAATTAGATATCACGAACTCAAATTGGAGTTGAGGAAGACCTTGAAAAGTTTCCTGCCAAATGGCACTTCATTTTGCACCCTCATTCTGCACTTTTTGACCAGTCTTGGGAGAATGAAGTTTTGGAGGGTCAAATCAAGCCCATTTTGAAAAATAAAGGTATATGTGGAAACTATACTAGATAAGACTTCCAATGAACTATACTGGGCTCAATTTTGGCATTGGGAAGATAGGAAAAAGTGGGTATAAATATGGTTTTGCGCATTTGACACTAGCGCTGCGTGTTTGAGACTAGCGCTACGTGTTTGACTAGTTGCCTAATTTTTCACTATTTTTCTCCAAATTTGAATTTCCATGTTGGGAAATCAAATTTTTACTGATGCAATTGATCATGTAAATGTAATTATGTTATTTTTACTATGACCTAGGGCAAATACATTAGATAAATAGGCTCTATGAGATGTAATGAATCAGTTTCCAAAAAGTGAGGGATGAGTCACTTTGACCACCCTACACTCTAGCTATTAGTTTAGTTTTTGGTGGAACTGCTCCTCCTTTCATGGATTCGACCCCTGAGTATGGGAGGAAGTTTTTTGAGGTATATTTCATGTACTTTTCAGTCATTCTATAGGTTGAAATCCATTGGATGTTGTACTAGTGTTTCAGACTTTGGCATGGAATATGTTGGATGAGTTGCAACTATTTTGGTGGGATTCCTGTGGCATGGTATTTTGATATTCTTTCTTCTTCAGTTACATGTGTTTGAATGTTTTGTATCTTCCATGATCCATTTCACTTCTAAATATGTTTTACTTTCAAGGTGTGATAAGCAGAATACATCTTCTATGCTCTATTTTGGGAAAATTATCATAAATTGTTTCATTCCTTTAGTTTAAAAAGAATCCATGATTTTCATGCTCTTTTTAGCACCTCACCAATCTAAACCATTTCATCAATATACTACAAAGTTTCAATGTAACTTTCCTACCTTGCCCCATCAAATGTTTTCAATTCCGATTCTCTCATGCCCTGACCGAGTCCACTCTTTAACCTAATTCACTCATCCAATGACTACCCCAATCAAATAAAATCAAAACCCCGAGATATCATATCTAGCTTAAAACCCTAATTCATCCAGCCCTCTTGGATACAATTATTTGGAGAGAGCCCTCTCCAGCTTGGTAGGGCTAACTACCAAGTCAAAATATTGGTTTGTGGTTACCTCAGCTTGACTCTTCCTCAGCCTTGGAGATCCGGAGGAGTGATAACACAACCCCTTTCTTTTCTCATCCTCCACCTCAAGATCCATTGTCATATCAGAAGCTTAATCAAAAAACCCATGAGAGTCCAAAGAGGTTTGTTTTATATCCTCTGAATCCATTATTTGAACCATTTGTGATATCTCCTCAACATCCCTATAGTCCATACGATCAATCCAGTGTTTTGTTGGAGTTATCTCCTCATCTATATCAGATTCCTCCTCGCCAATTGTTTCCACCTATGGCTTTAGAAGATGATATTCCAAACTCTCCTTTAGGTCCTTCGGAAGTCTTTGCTACTCACACTCCTAATGTTGATGATTAATCTAAATATGACTTTCCTCCGGAAGGCTTTCCTTATGTAGGAAGAGTTCCATCATGATTGCCTCCTGAAAACAGTGGGCCTATGCTTCCACATGATTATACAACCTTGGCCCAATTAGTTTCATGAGCTCGTAGTGATTCTTATTTATACCAAAATCCAATCTGTTAATCAAATTTTATGCCTACTTATAGTTTGTTTATTCCTAATGTGACCTCTTAATCCCTGTGCAACGTGTCGTTACTTCAGTTCTATTGGGATGGGGTCCCCTGGGTTAGTTTTGGTGTTAAAATAAAACAAATTTTGATACATTTTTGTAATTAATGTAAATTCTCCATGATTTGTGGATGCGGAGAGCATAGCTGAGTAGGAGCCAAAGGGGTTTAGACCCTTGTTTCATGTAAAGTTTGAGTCAGTTTTGAGATCCACCCATGGTTTGCAGAGCATGCAATTGTATGAAAATGTCTATAAATAGGTGTGCCTGAGAGAGTCTAAGGGATGGCTTTTGATAAGCAATAGGTAGATAGAAGAGAAGTGATAACAAGAAGAAGGGGGTCATATAGGAGAAGAAAGGATCTGTAGCTAAGTGCGCAGAGGCCTAGGTAGAGTTCGCAGCTAAGTAAGCAGAACCCTGCAACTGAGTACACTGGGTAGTTTTGAGTTTGTAATCCTGAATTGAAGATCAATAAAGACAATTACCAAAGAATTATTGTGTATATATGTTTTATCTCTGTTTCCATTAATTCTATATGATGTCTATGAATAATGCATTTTTATGGAATATTGATTGGATGTTGTGCGATTCTATTGAATCACTGTTAATGATGTACGCAAGGCATGTTTATTTGTTTTCAAAAAGACACTGATGAATTCTTTGATGTTTACTATTAACTTAAGCAAATACATTCGAACCCTAATTTCAGATTTCTTTCTTATGCACATAAGTAGATAGATCAACTGTTAGAGGTCTGCAAAGACTGATCATAGACCTTCATGAAGGTCTAAAGGCCATTTTTATAGAGTTGCAACAATATGCCCTATGAGTGCCTCAATCTACACGAAGGAAAATCTGAGGTGCTAAAAGAGATCACACTAGTCTTTAGATGCAGAAACTTGGTTCTAGGATCCCTCCATGCTACATCAGGTGAAACTGTAGCTTACGCTACGCGGGTTGTTGCAGAAAGGGCCAGTAGTGTAGGGATTTGTCGGTTGGTGCAAGTAACTTTGAACCCTAGGTCAGGAGCCCCCTAAGCCAAAAAATGGTTTCATTGTTGGGATTGAGATCTTCTTGAAAGAGATGTGTGATGTCGCATCACTGGAATCCAACCAAGAAATAAATTAAGAAGTGGTTGGATCAGAAGATTCACGAGTTCGTGATGCAAGAAAATAGGAATCCACACCTATCAAAAGAACAGTGGTTGAAAGGGTATCTGTCTACTGAGATACATGAGATATTCTTTTTCACCTTCCCCATTTAGTTGTATTAATGGTTGGCTAAATTAACAAATAGTCAAGGAAGGTGGAAGCTCGATAGTCCTATAGTGTGGACTCTAGAACTAGTGCAATGATTAGAAGCCTTTGGAAACAATATCCCACGGGGTATTTATCATTGGCTCAATCGGATGCTGGGAATATTTGTTACAGAATTTGCAGTTGATACCTCGATCAACTACAATAAAGCAGAGCGGCAATTTCTCAAAGGACCGCAAGGTAAGTATTTAAGATCATTAAACACTTAAATAAAAATTATGTTATGTGAAAAATAGGTTATGCCATTGCCTTGATGTTCATAGCTACGTGAATAAGAAGACTCTTTAGAGATCATGAAAGATTAGGTCCAAAATATAGTCTGTTAGTCAGACCTCCTTCAAGCAACGGTGAAAGGGTAGTGCAGGCTTCTCCACAAAGTGCTATCTAGTTGATAACACAGGGCTTTCCATGAACACATCATCCTTCCACTCTGCCTCCACCTCCACCTCCACCACATACACCTTTTCCCACACCTCCACCTCCAACACCACCATACAACATGGTGAATGCCTGAAGATGTCAATTTTCAAGGGTATGAGGAGTGAAGATACAAAGCAGTTTTGGTTTTCTGTGAATGTTGTTTGGACTGCGCAATAGATTACTGATGACAATATAAAGAAGGCACAATTGGTTACCTCTATGCAAGATCACGTGATAACATGGTATATTAAGTATTGTTCTGATAATCCCTTAGAATCGCTGGCAGAAATGAGGCAACCTTAAATAATGAGTTTATTAAGCCTAAGTCTAACTCATAGTTAGTAATTGGATTCAATGAAATTATGATGAGGGTCGGTGAGATGCCGTGGGAAATGGATAAAAGATTGAAGAGTTAGATTTGAGAAGCTAATATGCAGGTCACAGATAGTCAATATCACGAATGGTTTATAGCTTCACTGTTGCCCCACCTAAGAATTGCTCTATTGAATAGAAGACAGGAATGCAGGCAGAAGCCTTGGAAATCGTGATGAGGTTGCATGTGATTCCTATTCAAGATGTGACCTTAAAGATATAGCAGATCCACTCCTAGTTGTAGAACCTACACCTAGAAATACAAGGCTTGAAGAAAGACAAGGAGACTAGACCAGAAGTGCACACGGATGTCTGGTGTTTGAAGTGCAAAAGCCAGGGGCACGATAAAGACCATTACCTCGTCTACTTGAATTATGTTATAGGAGGGGGACCAATTCCCCTAATGTTAGAAGCCCTAGCACGACCGAGTGTGGTGGCTGCACTATGGTGTGTTATTTATCAGGTTGTTGGACAACATGTGATGGAAAATTGTCATTTACTTAAAAAATTTGTCCAGACAACCTAGCAGTTTTCTGCAACTTTTGCAAATCAGTGGGCCACGACGAGCACCACTACCACAGGTATGAGCTAATGATGGAAGGAACACCTACATATCAGATGAAGGCAGAAACTCGGCCTCAAGAGTAGAGGGCTGGAGGAATGAGTGGAGGTTATCATGGATGCGGGCGGGGCCAAGGAGGAGGGGGGCCTAGTAGAGGCTGTGGTCAAGTCATCTACTACAACTGCAAATAGCCAGGGAAGTACACGTGAGAATGTTAGAATCAGACACACCCATCATGTCAATATTATAGCCAGTTTGAGTATACTATAGAATAATGCCCTGTGCTGACAAATAAAATGAAGGAGAAGAAAACACAACCTCAGTAGCCTACACAAAACTTGTAGATGATGAGAGTTGAGCCCCAAAAGGAAGATCAAAGTGTGAATATAGTGCTAAGAAGTGGAATAATGACTGGCGATGATAAAGGTAGACAACCTGAAGAGGACAGATGGGTACACAAGGCCCTAGATAAGGAAGTGGTTTTCAAGAGGCCAAGAAAAGCTTCACTAAGGCATACCCCTCAAGAAGTCAGGACAAGGTGCAAGAAACTAGCACACCTGCAAAGGTTGACCCCTTTGTGCTTATTACATTTTTGGATACCTACATAAATATGTTGTGTGATAGCAAAGCTGTGGAAGGCTTGCAGGAATTAATAAGCAAATTCACCAACAAAGAGAAGGTCCCTGAGGGACATCAGGTAGTCAAACAAATTGGTAAGCATAAGGTTAGAACAGGGCATGAGATGAGGCTCACCACACAGATATATGATTATGACATGGACTGGGCCATCTTGGACTTGGGGTCTGATGTGAAAATTTTTCTAAAACAAAAATGGGAAGGACTAGGGAGAACTGCACTGTAGTGGTCTTTGATTCAGCTCAGAATGGTGACCCAATAGAAAATCCTCCTGACGGGACAATTATATGGAGTAATGGTTGATATAGATGGTACGAGCACGATGGAAGAATTTGAGGTTATATATATTGTTGATGGCATTAATCATACCCTGTGCTCCTGGGAATTGATTGGGCCATCGATATGAATGGGGTCACCAATCTGAAGAAGGAGACAATGTCATTTGAAAGGAAATCACTTTGGGTTGTAGTACCGTTAGACCTTATAGAAGGGGTGCACTATACTTTTCCAACATGAGATTATGAAGAAAGTGAGGATGAAATGAATCAAATATACAAAATAACAGTGTGATACCAAGACTGGATCAAATAGACGACGAATGGATGGATTGCATGGGACCAATAGAGTTCTTACACCTCTAATTCAGATGAAGAGTTGGAGCGTTGGCAGAGTTGGTTACATAAAGTATCCATACTGCGATGCAATATGATGATAAAGTCGCTACGTTGTGTCTCATCAAAGGTAAGGAAATTATCCTATTATGATGGTTTGACTAATGTAGATAAGCTTTTGGATGCATTTGAGTGTGAAGTTCATGAGGATCACCACTTCCAAGCATTAGACTTGGCACCGCATGCTACGATCGCATGATGGTGGGGCACGCATAAGGATAGCTTTAATGGATGGTGAGATTACAGAAGAATCATGAAGTTACGGTTTAGGCGGCCTGACACTAGAGTGACTGAGGAATACAGCAGGAAGGATGATCCGCACAATAACTTAGCAAAATGGATTAAAGCATAGGGGACAGAACTATAACCAAAATGGGTACACATATTTTTCCATACTTTAGATACAATTCCCATGAATTGGTATCTGGAAATGAAGCTCCACCATCGAACCATAGAGTGGAATATATTAAGGGAAGGGTTCTTATTGACATTTAGCTTTGAAGATGGCTTTGCTAGCATCGATGAAGCTCCATAGGAGATTAAGGTAGTTATCTTCAGAATGCTGCAAGAACCTATGGAATGGGTCCAACCAGAATGGAGCACCCAGATGTGCCATGTGCTAGAATGCTATAATGTGATTATTGAAGAGGAGGATGAAGATCCAAGAAACATTAATATCTAGAGGAAGAAGGTCATTGTAAGGTTGAAGACCCACAAATAAACAACTGGGATATCACCACACCGTTGAATACAAAGCAAGTAAACATTGGTACTGAAGCGAAACCGAAGTTTGCAAATATTGGAGATTATTGGGACGATGCTACTATGGATAATGTTGTTGAGTTACTTCACAAATATCAGGATCTATTCCCTACAAAGTTCTTGGATTTGAAGGGAATAGTTGGAGATTTGGGCATTATGAAGATCACTCTAAATCTTGATGTGGAGCCTATTAAAGAGAGGCCATATCGCCTTAATCCTAAGTACAAGGAAAAGATTCACCTAGAGTTATATAAGATGTTGGAAGTAGAAATCATAGAACCAGTTGAAGAATCTGATTGGGTGAGCCCGATGGTCATTCAGGCAAAGAAACAAAAGGGTGAGATAAGGATTTTTTTATCCTTGCAGAAGCTTAATGATGCATGTGTCCATGAGCCATTCCTAATGCCATTTATAGATGAAGTGCTAGATAATGTTGGAGGGCATGAGGCCTACTCATTCACTGATGGGTTTTCGGGGTATCATCAAATTAAGATAGTGCTTACGGATAGGTGCAATGCACCCTTTGCGATGGAGTGGGGTTGTTTTTAGTACACTGCGATGCTGTTTGGACTCAAGAATGCACCTGCAATATTTTCTCGCATATTCATTGATGCTTTCAAGGAGTTCATCCATATGTTCCTCAAAGTATACTTTGATGACTAGATGGTTTTCAAATTAGTATTGCGCCATGTAGCAAGTTTGCACATAATCTTGGATATATGTTACAGATACAAGATCGTGTTGAATTTGAAGAAATGCATATTTTGTGTTCCCTTTGGAATCTTGTTGGGTGAAATGGTGTGAAAGAAAGAGTTGATGGTAGACCCTCCAAATATTGCAGTAATTGTGAATTTGGTGTTCCCAAGGAAAGTTAAGCAACTATGCACGAAGATGGGACATATGGGATATTACAAAAAATTTGTCAAAGCATATACTCAAATTACCACGCCTATGGAGAAATTGCTGAAGAAGGGTGCAACATTATTTTGGGATGAATATCTACAACACATAGTGAAATGACTAGGATGTGCACATACCTATAGTTTTGTGGGCTTATAGGACTACTTGCAAGAAGCTAACAGGGAAAACATCGTTCAGATTGGTATATGGTATAGAAGTGGTAATGTTGATGGAGTATATTGTGCCTAGCTTGCACATAGAAGCTTTCGCTGGTATGGCAGATGGTGAGGCCTTGGAGGAACGTCTTGCATAGTTGATGGATCTTAAAGAGGATCAATTTTTGGCAGGATTTAATCAACCAGTACAAAAGGAGTGCAAAAATGCATGGCACATTCACCACATCAAGCTTCACATGTTCAAGGTAAACAATCTTATATTTTTATACGATAGTAAATTCACTAAGTTTCCAGGGTAATTCTAGATACATTGGCTAGGGCCCTATAGTATCAAATAAATTACGGATGGAGGTGAAGTTCAACTAGTGAAGATGAATGGGGAACCTTTTCCAGGAAGAGTGAATGGGAGCAGATTGAACTTGTATACAGGGGATCTTGCGCAATGAATATGTGGTGGCAGGATAATCTTAGTGCTCCAAGCAGTTGCAAAGGAGTGCGTTACTATAAACTAAACTGCCAAGTTTGGAGGACTACGTAGTAGGTGGGATGCATGGAAAATACTGAAGTTGCAACCTAGGAAGCTATGCGCAGGAAGTTGTGCCATTGAGGGAGGTACCGCACAACACAGTAGAAAAGTGACCATTGGAGTCATTGTTCATGACTTGACAGCTAGAAGATGGTTAAGAGGAGTGGGTTGGTGAATTTAAGGAAAAAATATTTGAATATTTTCCACAAAAACAACATTTATTGTCAGAATTTGGGGGGAATAGTCGGATTTGAATTCAAAACTCCCTATAAATTACACGTTCTAGTTCAATAGAGAAAACTTTGTGCTCTCAAATTATTAGTGATATTTTTTTTCTGTCGCCTATGAACTAGCCGTATTGGGAAGATTTAGTGGGGAGCCCTGCATTCGCTAAGTTGTCTGAAAATGCTTGGCCCAAGTCCTACTGAAACTGTGAGTATTAGCGATGTTGCCTCTGATGGAGCTGCCCTAGAAGTCTTAAGTATGGAAGCTTTGGCTCCTATACGTACGATGTCGAGGTCACCTATGCTAAAGCATACCCCTACCATAGAAACCCAAACAAACAAACAAAAGAAGGACAATAATAAGAAGCTAGTGCCAGTTTACACCTCCCCTATGAAGCATGCCGAAACCCAAAATCAAAGGCAAGATAAGCAGTCGTAGAAGGTAGTTGACCTAGAGGTAGAAGAAGGCCAGGGAATAGAGTACATTCATGGTGAAATAATTGAACCCATAACCAGGCTACCCAAGTATATCCCTTTGAGGAAGGGAAAGATGAAAGTCACGAAGGACCCAAACTCTTAGAAATTCACCATTTTCATGCCCCTACTACCTGAGCAGGTTCCTTTTGAAGGTCAGTGGCTCGTGCGGATTCCACTTGTTAAAAATGGAGGATTGGGACATCACAGATCATGCTAGGTTTCCTCACTTGGTGAAAAATAAGTATATGAGAAGGTTTTATTATGTTGAGTCAAGTGTGATAGCATTAGAGATGAAGGAATGGATCCACAGTGTTGAGCACTCAAGGTTACTCAATCTGTTGCCAGTACCGCATTACCAACGCACCCCCATTAACACAATTTTTCCATGCCAGCTACTCACATTAGTGTACGATGGGTGCCTATGGCTAGGAGGGCCTATACCCATCATAGATATTCTTATTTATAGAATGACACATCTTTGTTACAAGGTCACAAACCTAGCCAAGGAGTTTAGCG
Organism: Pinus taeda; assembly: GCA_000404065.3. Taxonomy (NCBI): domain Eukaryota; kingdom Viridiplantae; phylum Streptophyta; class Pinopsida; order Pinales; family Pinaceae; genus Pinus; species Pinus taeda. Next base: position 9,550 of record APFE030587568.1, on the reverse strand, counting down.
GAAAGAGGGGGGGAAATTACTTTGTAGAAAGAATGAAGAAATATTATGCCCTCATGAAGAAATCATGAGGGTATTCAATTTTTTCTATATCAGACCTTACAGTTCAAATATCCACCCATATCTTAGCAGGGAAGTTGATGAGGACATTCTACGCAGATGAAGTTCTGGCACTTGTAGTTTCCTTGGTTACACAGTACGCAAAGGGCGTACAATTTAATTATTCAAGATACCTCTGCCAAGAGTTCATAGAGAATTGCCAAGAGCCCCAGGATGAAACCAATTCATTTCATTACACTTGGTTACTACTATCAATTGTGTTAGTTGCATGGAAACTGCCAGAGGATAACTAGTTTCCTCCACTTGAGGAAGGATTGTCAGAAGCCACGAAGTTTGCTTCTTTGTGGTATACCAAGGATTCCACACGGATCGTAGAGACAAATATCTTTTGGGTCCTCATGGAGATGGATCTCCGCATGGCCATTAATCAACAACCAAGGTTGTCCCCAACCTTGTTCATGCAGTTGTCAGCCTATGCAACATTCAAAGCTGACTTCCACAGGGTGTATATCTAGGCGTGGAAGGATCCATAGCAGAAGGGGCATGACTTCCCATATTTGGTGATTGAAACTGATGTACAGGAGGTCATCGCGAAATGTCTAGAATATTGGTGTGCCTCGTCAGACTTAGTTGTGGGGCCAAGTATGGGTACGAAGAGTTATTCCACACAGAAAAGGAAGGAGGATGCTAAGTAGGCTACACGTAACATGGCTACATAGAAAAAGAAGGAAGTTGAAGAGAAGGCTCGAGTGGAGCAAGAGCATGTTGCCAAGGAGTAGGAAGAAAAGGAACAATGTGAGTCACAAAAAGGTGACAAGTCACCTTTGCCAGAGACAGAGGAGGAAGAAATTTCAGGGCAAGGCGATGGAGTCAATGAGGGGTAGAGCACCCCATTCATTCTGAAAAAATGTGGCAAGGAGTGATAGGAAGGTCCAAGGAAAAAGCAAAAATTAGATAAGTCATAGGTGGATCCCATGGTCTTAACTGAAGGTGATCTTAATGAGATCGAGGATAAAATCAAGGATACCACAACTGAGGTGTTGTAGCAGTTTGAGTAGCAGTACATGCAAATGTTGGGGAGCGTCCATAAGGATATGCATGAGCTGCAGATCCAGGCAAGTAGGATACAAGTGGGCACCAGATAAGAAAGTGAAAAGCAAGCGATCCTAGCACCTGGGACAAACCAAGTAGGAGAATTAGTAAGGACCCTAGACCTCACGACTATAGCATTGCTAGATGGGTCCCTTCGCGTGGATTCAGCCGACGATCACATTATCCTAAGCACAATCAAGAACATCAGGTTTAATATAGTAGTGCTCTCCAACTAGACCCTCCATGCGCTACATGCAGGGGTGGCAGATGAATTGAGAGCCTGGGAGCAGTGTGCCTTCAACCTTTTCAGTGAGTAAGAGTGAAAAATGAGCATATGTTTGCTGAAAAGACATAAGATCTGAAGGAAAAGGAGATGATACAGGTGCATAATTCACAACTAGAATTAGAATTAGTAGAGGTATGTGAGACAATGTGTGAGCTTCACATCCCGAAGGATTCATAGGTAGAAGCAAAGATCATAAAACTAACCACTGGTGTGCACAAAGCTAAACCAAAGGTTGGTCAAGTTCAGTTTGAGCTCAATATCAATATCACAGAGTTGCAGTTAAAGTTGTATCCCACGACTCCGCCTGAGGTCTAGGAGTAGTGCAAAGTCGTAATAAAGGAAGGAATGGCCACCCTAGATGCCACAATCACTGATTGTATGACAATTTTTGAGAAAGAAATGGAGTTAGTGACCAATCTGTAGGAGGATCCAAACTTAGCATATGCTGAATGAAAAAATAAGGGAGTTGCAACAGGAATACAATGAAATCGAGGCAACTACGCGCTCCATAACACTAGTGTAGCACCTTGCCAAATTACAGGAGGGAAAGTAGCTGCTAGCACAGGTAGAGGAAGCGTAGAAAAAGGAAGCCTTACTAATGGCTAGGTTGCAGCAATAGTTGGAAGAAGCGTATAAAGTTACACATACTATTCAGGATAAGCTTAAAGGGTTGCAACAGACATAGCAGATGATGAGGCTGGCCATAGAAGGACCAAACATGGAGAAATTAATTGAGGAAGTCAAGCAAGAAGAAACGCAGAGTGTTGCCGAAGTCGTAGTGATCCAGGTGGTGCTAGGGAATCTTCATAGTAAAATCACTGTGCCAATAGAGTGACTCGAGGGCGAGTCATGATCTTTGTGATGGGATGGGATCCCCTAGGTCAGTTTTGGGCTTAAAATAACCCAAGTTTTGATACATTTTTGTAATTAATGTAAAGTCTCCACAATTTGTGGATGCAGATTGCGTAGATGAGTAGGATTCAAAGGGGTTTATATCCTTGTTTTATGTAAAGTTTGAGTCATTTTTTAGATCAACTAATGGTCCATGGACCACGACATTGTATGCAAAAGGCTATAAATAGGTGTGCCTTAGAGAGTCTAAGGCATGGTTTTTGATAAGAAATGGGTAGATAGGAGAGAAGTGATAGTGATAGGAAGGGGGTCACATAAGAGAAGAAAGGCTCTACAAATAAGTGCACAAAGGCCTAGGTAGATTCCACGGCTGAGTGTGCGAACCCCTGCAGCTGAGTGAATAGGGTAGTTTTAAGTCGGTGATCCTTAATTGAAGATCAATAAAGATAGTTATCGAAGAATTCTTGTGTATATTTGTTTTATCTCTATTTCCGTTAATGAAATATGTTGTCTATGAATAATTCTTTTTTTATGGAATATTGATTGGATGTTGCATGATTCTATTGAATAACTGTTAACGATGTACACAAACCATGTTTATGTGTTTTCTCAAAGAATCTGATGAATTCTCTGATGTTTAATAATAACTTAAGAAAATATTTGCAAACCCTAATTTAGGATTGCTTTCTAATATGTGTAAGTAGATAGATAGACTATTAGAGGTCTGCAAATATTGATCGTAGACCTTCACGAAGGTCTAAAGGCCATTTTGACATAGTTGCAGTAGTGTGCCATAAGAGTGTATTGATCTGTGTGAAGGTAGATATGAGGCACTAAAAGACATCACACTAATCTCTGGATGCAGAAACATGGTTCTAGCATCCCCCCATACTTCTTTGGGTGAGACTGTAGCCTACGCTATGCGGGTTTTTTCCGAAAGGGCTAGTAGTGTAGGGATTTTTTGGTTGGCGTAACTAACTATGAACTTAGGTCAGGACCCCCCTAAGCTATCAAGTTCCGATTCAACCAATGATTTTGTCACAACCATTAGCTTCGTTTCAACCTTCCATTCTAGTGCAATCGATAATTTTGGTTTATACATGTGTAATTTCCTCTGTCCCCCCATCAAGTGGACAACATGTACCACTGCCTCATTCATAGCCTAGGGGGGGAATCCAAACTTCCCTCTTGTGTCGGGTGGGACCCATGAGAGTGGATCACAACCTCACATGGTTGGAGTGATTCAACCTAATCCTAGTGTTATTCCTAATCTCATTGATCCATATGGTGCAGGTAATATCCACTGTCAACAACCTAGCATGGCCTAGATACCTCTCCAATAATCTCATGTTCCATATGGTTCACAAGCACTCCAAAATCCACATTTTATTCCACAAGTAGGTCCTCATGTGCAACCTAGTCAAAATCCCATTCTCGGTGCATATGGTCAAATCCCAATTGGAACTTATCAGTACCAATAGGGAATTCCTCGAGGAACTATTCAACAACCTTTACAATAGCAAGGGAAACGTTTGCAACAAAAATATTTGTAGTAGCAGGGGCAACCTTTGCAACAGTTTCAACAACCTTTGCAACAACAAACACAGTTTGTCAAACGACCAACCAACCCTTGTATCTGCAAGGTTAATCATTGCAACAACAAGGTCAATCCTTGCAGCAGCAAGCTCAACTTGTATATCAACAAGGTCAAACCTTGCAGACAAAAGGCCAACCCTTGCAGCAGCAGGGCCAACAACTTTATACCAAGGTTAGCAGGTGTAGAAAAATTACAATCTATATGTTGCACATAATTTTTATCCTCCTTATGGTTATCAACGGGATATGGTAGGTCAATATCAACCCTACCCTGGGAAGAATCCACCTTATGGTCAAGGTATCCCTCAGTGGGGCCATAATCAAGCCTGTTATGGTCAAAATCCTCGACCTTGGGGGAAGAATCCTTACCAACAAGGTTGGAACCCATAGACTGGGCCTTATCAAAGGCCTTCTATGCCTTTTAACCCACAATTTCCTTTTTTAGCAATGTTGGAACTGCCTAATGTTTTGAGGCTTACTAATGATCGAAATCTTCATTTTCCTTATTGGCCTCCAGTTCCCACTAAAATTTTGAGCCATTTCCCCAAATTTGAAGGAAAAGCTAAAGAGAACCCTCAGGCCCATGTGATGACATATCACTTATGGTGTTCTTCTAATTCCTAAGTTGATGATTTTGTTCATCTCCACCTCTTTCAGCGGACCTTGATAGGTGCTGCCACAAAGTGGTACATTGAGTTGCCTCAAGGTACCTATGTAGACTTCAACTCTTTGGCCATGGCCTTCCTTACCTACTTCTAGTTATCGGTTCATTATGAAAATAGTGTCCACTTGCTCACATCTTTGAAAGAGGATACTGTGACCCATATCTCTTATCACATCCATGAATTGAGACATCGGCATCGCCTCATCAAATTTGAAATGCCTGATTAGTTGTTGACTGAATGGTTCACCAAGTCATTCATATAAAAAATCATTGGAGATATAGCAATGAGAGGTTGTGTTACTAAGGATCAAGCTATTTCTCATGTCCAGTATTTGGATTTGGTTTATTCCCAATCTCACATGCTATATGAAATGTTGCTTGATGCTCCAAGGCCATCTTCGGATCCAGCATCTTTGAAGTCTCCAGATGTACCACTTTTTGATGGTATAATTGGGTCAGTATCTCAAACTTCCATTAAATATTCTTCAAAGAAAAAATCTATTTCGAATACTCGTTCTAATCATCCTTCAAAAAACCCATCAAATCGTGGTAAAACCTCTGAGGTTAATGTTGTCGATTCTACGATGGAAAACAAAGCCTTGAAAGGTAAGAAGAAGGGTAAAGGTAAATAAAAATACAATACACCAAAATAGGATCCTCCTAAGTCATCTATTTATGATACCATCAAACGAAAGTCTAAATAATCTTGCATCATTTGTGAGCAAGATCATTACACTAAGGATTGTCCCCAACATGCAGAAGTTAGTCATTTATTAAAAGAGACCTCGGTTGTATTGAAAGCGCCATTTCCATCTCAGCAGACTTAGTTGGTAGACCATCCAAAATCCTATGCCTCATTTGGTTTTGAAGTTTACATGATGATGGGTTCATTTCCTATCTCTGTAGCCACTCGATCGAAATATTATCAAACTCCTCAAAAGTAGATAGTTGAAAAGGAATCTACTGATACACCTTCAACTTCTGCTCCCCGTAGTTCTGCTCCTCTCCATATTGAGAGACATAATAATGAATCTGTCATCTCACTTCCTCCCAAAGGTGTGCTTCGAAAGTCATCCTATAATCTAAATGCTAGAGTTGCTCAACATTATAGTATTGTCAAAGATCTAGCTCAAGTACCTTCGATAGTTTATTCTTTCGAAGTTCTCCAAATTTTTCCAACGCATTGGAAATCATTATTGTATGCTATAGGAGGCATCGATCCTACTAATTCAAACTTGATTACTTTGGACATGGAAAACCATGTTCCTCGTCTTCCTCATCAAATTACATTTTTTATTCAAGTCATTATAAAAGGAAAGATGATCCATCAGATTGTCATTGATGAAGGTTCTTTCACCTATATCATGTCTATTTCATTCTAGAAAGTTATTGGCTCTCCACCTCTCAACCAATCTCCAAACATCTTGGAAGCCTTTGATGGCAGGGGTTCTGTCCTTATGGTATTATCACAAGTTTTCCCATTACCTTAGAAGGGAAGAATGTTGAGTTAGAAGTAGAAGTTGTAGATGCGAATATAAATTACATCCTTCTACTTGGGTGAAGTTGGACCCATGCCATGTTTTGTGTGGTTTCCTCTTTGTTCTAGGTGCTCTATTTTCCTCATGAAGGAAAAATTGTCACCATCGATCAATTGTCCTTTATCTCTTCTAGTGATTGAAATGGCAATGTCCCATATGTGGGAAATATCGATATTCCATATGAGAGCATGGGGCAGGTCTTTTCAAATATTCTACTTTAATGGGAAATTTTTCCCTCCCACCTCTAAATGTCATGTCGATCAAGATGATCTCTATCTCCACTAACCCATGCATCATTCCTTCTTCAGATCAGGTTTATTCATTTGGTGATGTTATGTCGCTAAGTCCCTTAGAACAATCTTATCAAGAAATTGTCTTGGCTTTGGTGATCACTTCAGAAAGTCATGTTCTCTCAGTATACACTTGGATACTTATTCGCAATATCCTTGGCTTGGTTCTTGGGATTCTTCGGATCCCTTAAACGATATATTACCCATTGATGAGAGTATTGTTGAGGTTATGTCTCTTGACAAAAATCCTTGGAATGATGCCCATCAACATTCTTCATTTCTTCCAAGTCTAAGTGAGATTCCTTCATGTCTTAAAGCTTTTGTCTTTCATAACCCAAAGCATCCACTTCAAACACCTATTCTGGTGCATGAAGTTTTGTCCGAAGGTAATATGGGGAATATTACACCAACCATGTGGATTGACATTTACATTAAACCTTGAATTGTCGAGAACATTCACATTGGGGTTTCCCCTTCTCCTGATGAGATCAGGGTTTACACTCACCTTTTCAAATAATTTCATGATGTCTTCACTTGTCCATATGAGGAAATGCCTAGTATTGATTGAGCTATTGTGTTGCATGAAATACCCACGTATCCTAATGTGAATCCTATTTGTCAGTGGCTCTATCCCATGCATCCCAGGAAGGCCACTGCTATTAAGGGAGAATTTCAAAAGCTTCTAAAGGTTGTTTTTTTTACCCTATCCCATTAATGGATTAGGTCTTTGATATTGTACCTATTACTAGAAAGCAGGGAACAATCCAAGTTTGTGTTGATTACTGTGACATCAATCACGCATGCCCTAAAGATAACTACCCCACTCCCTTTATTGATCAAATCATGGATGAATGTGCTGGGAGTGAGATATTCTCTTTTGTGGATGGTTTTTCTGGTTACAACTAGATTAACATATTACTTGTTGATCAGCACAAGATTGATTTCATCTATCATGGGGGAATTTTTCTTATAAGAAGCTCCCTTTCAGTCTAAAAAATGTTGGTGCTACCTTCTAGAGAGAAATGTCATATTTCTTTCATGATAATAAAAATATTGTTGAACCTTATCTAGATGACCTACCATATCATTATGCTAAGTGTCATGACCATTCAGACCACCTTCTAGCAATTTTTCTACGTTGTCAACACTATAATATCCTTCTCAATCCGCATAAATGTGTCTTTTGCATAGAATATGGTCGGATCTTAGGCTTTGTTATGTCCAAAGAAGACATCCAAATAGATCCTCTAAAAGTTGAGGCTATTTTAAATTTACCCCCTCCTTTGTCACTGCACCAATTGCAGAGTTTGCAAGGAAGGGCTAATTTTGTTCATTTCTTTGTCCCTAATTACACTGAGATTGCCAAGCGATTTATTCACTTGCTTAAGAAGAGGATCCCATTCATTTGGCATGAAATTTCCCAAAAATATTTCGATGCTCTAAAGTAAACATTCATTAGTCCTCCTTTATTGCATCTCTCTGACTACCACCATAATTATTTCCTGTACCTGTCCGCATCTGAAAGTACCATTGCTATGGTATTGAGTTGAAATCTTATTTATACATAAACTTGAAATTCTCATGTCGAGAAAATTTGATTTTCAACAGTCCATGTTGTTCAACAATTTCTCCATTACATTCTTCTACGGAAGACCACAGTGATTTTTTACTATAACTCGATGACTTATCTTCTAACTCGTCAGTTGCTTGGGGGAAAATACTCTAAATGGATTTTTATCCTGCAAGAGTTTGATTTGGAGTTCACTACTACCAAATCAAAGAAGTCACTTGCTTCTTTCCGAATTGATTTGTTCCCTTGCTTCCACAAACACCTCCACTGATTTTTACTGAGAAGATTCCTTACGAAACTATGTTTCTCATCAATGCTCTTAACCGGTGGTATAGAGATATTATTGTTTATATTCAGACACAAACTTTCTAATCCGAGTTGTCTCGATATGACCTAGGTTGTGTCTAGTATCAGTCTCAACCTTATTAGATTATTGGTGATCTGTTGTAACAAGTCGGTGTTTATTCTATTCTTCGCAAATGTCTAACATTTGAAGGGGATGAACGAGTCTTGAATGACTACCACTCTAGGGCATGTGGTGGTCACATGTCAAGCTATACCACTTTTCATAAAATCCTTTGCGTTGGTTATTTATAGCCTTCTATCATCAAATATTATATTCTTGTAGTTCAAAAGTGCCATGAATGTCAGATTTATAATAAAAAACAGTGCACCCTACTAGCACCCTTACACCAAGTCATTATCGTTGGCCCATTTTCTAAATGGGACATAGATTTCATGACATGTAACCTTCTCTCATTCGGGGGGCATGGATATATCATCATCGCCCTCGACTATTTTACTAAATGGGCCAAAGCGGTGCCCACATATAATGTTGATGGTACCATTACTTCTCAATTCCTCTTTAACAATGTTGTAGACTGTTTTAGCATCCCTCAAGCCATTATCATTGATCCTGGATCACATTTTCACCAGTATATGATGACAGAGATTATTTCTCAGTTCGGTCTTCGCCATGACAACTCAACGCCTTACTAACCACAGGCTAGTGCCCAAGTTGAAGAAATTGATTACTATGCTTCAACGAACCATTAGGAAGCATAAAAGGGATTGGGATCTCATGCTATTCTAGACTCTTTGGGCTTACAAAACTTCGCTAAGATAGCGATTGATTTCACTCCATTCTAGTTGGTATATGGTTTAGAGGTGACACCCTCGAATTAGTGTGAAATTCCTTCATTAAAACAAGCTATCGAGCTACTCCCCAATACCTCGCCTAAATAAGAGTGGTTACTTTATCTCGAGAGTCTTGATGAGATTGATTGTATTGTTGTGGTGGTGATCGAGGCATAGAAAAAGCAAGTTAAAGCTCATTTTGATCAAACTGTTTCTCCACAAATTTTCACTAATGGTGACTTGGTCTTGCTATATGACCAATCCAACGATAAGTTGGGAGTTTGTTACCGGGAATAGTGTCCACTCAGATGTTGCTATTCCCACTAAGACTGGTAGCTATCTTAGAAACAAACAAGTAAAGTCTACTTTCGTTTTCCTTTATGAAAATAGACAGAAGGGGAACCAAGGAGACCAACCTTAGTCTTGCGCTTGATTTCCTCTCCTTCCTGATAGAGCTTTGCTGCTTCT